>JACXSJ010001156.1:47960-113952 GCA_014851325.1 Pentalonia nigronervosa
ATTTGATCTCGAGCGCTTTAAACCATCCAAAATTATTCTTAAAAAAAAAAAAAAAAAAACACGAAAGTGTTTTCCGCGCTTTAGAAAAATCAACCTTTAAAATTGTATAATGTACCTATATATTATTATTATTACAATATAACACCGATAGCAGTAATCGAATGTGATGCACCGCGTTGAGGCTAACAACGATTTTGGATTTCGCAATAAATTTTACTTTACCTCTTTGCCACCGATTGCCAGAACACATTATTATTGTATCGTAAAACACAGTCGTGATATTAGGTGTACAATACTTACTACTATACATTATATTTGTTGGATTTATTCATTTGCGCACGACGTGTATGCCACCAAAAGGCTGCACGTCGGTCGCCTTTTCCGGACCTTTATAACAATAATATTACAAAACCTACCGATATGTGGTATGACGAATACACGATATACAGCACGGTGGCGATATAGTGCATCGCCCGTGAGGCCACGTGGCACGTTATAATAAGAACAACAATATCATTGTGTAAATATTATTACATATGGGCTGCGATGACCACGTCGTCGGCTACTACTACAGCTGCACCAACAGCAGCCGTACCGCCCCACCCGCCCAAAGTAAAACACACACATAATGCACTCGTGTGCCTCCCTACCTCACTCTGACTGTGTGCATTCAGCAATGCATAATATTATTACACAGTGCCGTATACGAACCGAATCGCATCAAATCGTAGTATCATAATAATAATAATATATTACACTGTAGTACACAATAATAATAATAATTATTTGTATGCGTACAATAATATAGGCACGTAATAATGTACAGGCACGCACATTATGTTTAATATTGCTGTGCTGTACACGTGCCCCGGTCGGATCGCATCAAAGCGAACCGTTCGACCGTGTCAAACGTCGGAGAGATTCCGTGCCTATGTTTATAATATGTATATAGATGCTACACTACACCGCTTATATATTATAATATAATAGATGAATAAAACATGTTATGTATCTAGGTATGTGTATAATATTGAAAAGTATATTAAACACGCGTGTTTTTAAATACCTACTGTTGAAGAAACAATATCAAAAACCGAAAAAATCTTTAAAAGTTCAATTGTTGTAAACTTTATTATTATTATTTATCGACCGTTGATGGTTATTTTTATGCATCAACATAAATCAATATAAATAAAGAGTGATTAAGGGTGTTCACCAAACGCGTGTTAACCCTTATTTTTTTTTTTTTTTAATAATTAATTTATTCAAAAACGGATTCTTAGAACTTATAAAATATACTTAAGAGAATATTTTAAAATACTTAGATATTTTATACTATTTATTAAGAAGTGTCATATAAACAAACTTTTTTTTTTCAAATGAAAATCACCATTTTTTACAGAATTTTTGTCTGTAAATATTGGCAATCAGATTACATTTTTGAAAAGGTTAATGTATCTAAATTGAAATTTAAACGAATAGTTTTTAAGATAATCAACTTTTGAAAAAGATAATAAAGCAGTCATAACGAGTTTAGTAGATATAATGATTTGATAATTATTTTAATAATTCATTTTTATCCATCTAGTAATTATAATTTAGTTTATTGTTTTTCTCATTGACAATGAGTTATTCAGATAAGAAATTACATTATAATATATCAAACAATTTCCAAATTATAATATTTCAACTAAAAAAATAAATAAATAAATATGATTTTTTGTGTAACATTATGATATAAATAAGACCCATTTATTATGAAAACATTTACCTCGCTTACAGTTAACAATGGCTTTTTTTAATTAATATGTTTTAAATGCCATTTGGAAAAAATATTTCGGCGTATTAGCTATTAACTACAATTATTGTAATTATGTTCATTAGGTAGTTATTTTTTTTGGCTAACATAAGCTTTTGTTTCATAAAAATCTAATATAGCGATTTATCAATCGTTATCTTCATAGTGTTTTCAAAATTTCGTTAATTTATATCTCAATGTTAGTCATTTGGAAAATATAAAAATATGTAAATAATACCGTAGGGTAATATTAATTAGCAATTAAAAAATGTCAGAATTAGCTAAAATATGTGAAAGTAAATAAAAATACATATTTTGGGTTTAGCGACAGGCTTGGTTTTATTATAACTTAAATTTGCATAATTTTATAATATTGAACGTCATTGTCATTTGACACTAACTGAGATATATTATTATATATTAAACATATGTTATTAATACCATCGGGTATATGCGAAGACTCACCGGAGATAAGTAACCCTGTTTATGAGTACAAAAGACTGCATTAATATGACTAAATTATGTTCATAGTATGTACCTACGGATATTATATATGGTTATAAGTCGTAGATTTAGCGTAGTAGACGCCATTAAAATGCAATTGTGTGTTTCGTATGCATACTTACATTTACGAAGGCATGTTTATAAATATAGGAAAATATACATGAAACGAAAACTATTTTAAACATGCCTCGAATGGTCAATGAATAATTTATATAAAAAAAAAAAACTTAATTCCATTTAACTAATTACATACAACCTGATACAGTGCATCCAAAATATTTTCTGCAATCGATTTTGACATTTCAGTTAATAATTGTATCACATCGAAATTTACTGTTATAATTGTTTTATTTTAGACTCTGAGCGAAGAAATAAACGTTTGAATTTTAAATTTTAATGGCATTGTAATATTCATGATTAAAAAACGATTTCTCATCATTTCTTTTTTTTTTTTTGTTGCAAAACAAAAAGTATATTCGTAGAAACTTGAAACATTCTACCGGTACTTAAATTAACAATTTCAATACTAAATAAAATTACGAAAGTAATACGACTCGATATAAACTATTTATACGCATTTAAAACTTTGAATTTTTTTAGGTTTTCTTTCTAAAATATGATCATAGTATTGATTTTAGTATTTAATAATTATATGTTTTTTAATGTAATTATTTATTCCTGTATTGAAAAACAATTTTATAAGTGTTTTACTCTTTTTCCTATGTTTTGGGACTATGAAAATGATTCAATTTTCACATTTGAAAGTAGTTTCTGGTAGAAAATTGTATCTAGTTTGACTTTGAGGGGGTCATATGTAAAAAATGACTTGTACTTCTCAAAATAATCGAAAATTACAAAAAAAAACATTATTAACATTTGTTTAAATTGTAATGTTATTATCTACATATAAAAATAGTTCTTTATGGATTATTTCTTTCTAAATTAAATAGATAAATATGTCCGATATAGACATTTAATATATTATTATTATTGTTATTTTTTTTTTTTAATTGGTTTTAAAATAACTGTCACAAATCTTTATAAAGGATGTAAAATCATTGTTTCATCATATCAAGTGTAATTAGGGCAAAAATAAAAAGTACTTTTCTTTTACCTACACATTTTTTATAACCTAATTAATGTAAAAGTAGCTTAATGTTATTTCAACCATGTCATTGATTCTCGGAGATAATAATTCCTAAGTCATTTATTCACATTTTTTGGTAACACCAAAGTCACGGACACTTATAATAGAACAAATTAAATATCAACAAAATTTAAAAAGTTAATTTTTCAAACAAATATATTATTTAAACCTAGTAGAAAAACATTGAGCTAACCAGACCAAAATTAAAAAAAAAAAAGAAGATAAGTTTAGGCAAAATTAGGGATACTTATTATAATTAATTATATTTTTTGTAACATCGTATTATAATTTACAATGTGATGAGTTTAAATTATTAATGATATAGCAATATAATTTTCAATTGTTTTTTTTTTTTTACATTAATTAGATGAAGGAAAACAGAATACAAACAGTTGTGTTTTAATTTTATTATCATATTATACATTTATACTCATTAAAACAATAGATTTACTAGACTTTTCGACGTTTATATTTTAATATTTGAAATTTATACTAACGATTATTGGCAATTTCCTCATGCACTAAAGTACAACATACATTATGAAATAAACACGCAGAGAACAATAAAATACTTGAAACGCATATAAATTATAACGCTCAGAAACTTGAGTAGGAACTAGAATAATTTATTATAAGAAGTTTTGCCGACTATATCAGTCGTCAAAGAAGAATAGCATTTAAAATTAAGAAAATATGTATAAAGCAAATAATATTTTAGTAAAACTAAATTTTTGAATATATTTAAATATTTCTCTAGTGTAATGGAATTATTTACTGTATAAACATTGTTTTTTTTTTTTGTTATTTTATCTGTCAGTAACTGGTGACTATTTATATAATTATTGCATTTACAAATTATTATTCGATCAAATAAATCGACTATTTATAATCGTCTCAACAATTATTTTATTCGTGTTATGTTGTTTGAATATCTTTTCAATGTTTATGTTTGCACACTGAGAAAAAAAATAATTTTTAAGAAGAATATCAAAACAAACAATAGTATAAATATAATATTATAATCTTGACGTGTTAAAAAAACACAAATAATAAGTTAAAAAACGATGAACTCATGAACTATTTTAACAGTATAATGTAATATTTGACATATTATGTTTAAAACAGCGAGTAAAATGTAATATTATAACAAAGAGTTGTCGGACATTTTATTTTTCAAAGTTGTTTTTCGCTTGAGTTGTGTTTTTATTTTTTAATATTGGTTTACGAGAAAATGAGGCCAACGGTTTACCTCTAGAAGATTTCAGCCAAGGACAGTGGTTCGTTATGTGTTTGGCATCGCATTTCAAAGCAATGATAAATCAAAGCATTTGAAAATAAACGATTCTAGACAAAGTTTGCGTAAAAAACATGCCTGCTGATATTTCTCAAAAAATATACGAGATTGATGCATTTTATTCAAACACTTTTTAACGGCTATTCAGACTAGACTCGTTATGCACAACAATACGATCAAAGTAAAATAAATTCGTTGTCAGGTCTATTGGAAAAATAAGTTATTTGCTGAGAATCAAAAAATAATAATTACTATAAAACAGTTGCGCACATAATTTGTTCAGCTTTCATAAAGTCATTATAATAATAATATTGTTGAGTTCATTTAACCAGAATATATAGTAATTTAGTAATAATTATTGCTGACCGATCGAAGCGTCTGTCACTCAATTTTTTATCTTAGTCTGCTACACGGTACGCCGACATCACAAGCGTCAATGGTTATTAAATTAATGAATAAAAGCGATTAATTTTTTTTATTTTTCAATTTAAAAGTTCTTTTAAAAAAAAAACCGTTCGGCCGGAATAAAAAAAAAAAAAAAGTGCGATTAACTAACGGTATTTTGCATTAATAACCGAGTACTGTGGGCGCAAACAGTGCTGAAAACCAGCCGTCAGTCTGCTCCCACACTCACTTCGCACGCACCGAAATTCACCCCCTGCACGGTCAGCGATTCGTTGAACCAACGTCATCGTCCCCTCGTACGCAATGCAACTGCAGTTCCCGTCCCAACATAGTTCGGTGCGGGGGTGGCGATAATTAATATTCGCGTAATACTCTGGAATGATAATTAAACGAATATTATTCGGGGGACACGGCGTAAACGCGGCGCGGTTATCGCGGTACGCAACGCAGCAAATACAATACTTATACAACGAATACTATAGGGGATGAAAAAAGAAAAAAATTCGAAATAAATAAAATCGCACCACGAAATGGTGGACCAAGGGCGGTTATTAACATGGCCGATGATATACTCGACAGGGCGGAAAAGAAAATAACGACAATTAGTTCGGCCACCGTCGTGCTGAATCGTCGGAGAAACGATGCAGCGGTGACACGTGGCATGGTATCTTACGTGCAATATTATGCTACGTAGGTATAAAACCATTTTTTTTTCAATTTGATAAATTTAGGTACACGTACATAATATTTTAGACAATGTTTTGTTTAGGTTGAAAAATATTTTACTTTTTCTTTTTTTTTTATTTGCGATGACGTTACAATTTAAACAGAAAAGAAAGTAACTTTACTCTTTCAATGATTGGTTAGGTTTTTTTTATATAATTTTAACATAATATTTACAGTCCATACCAAATCACAAAAGATAATTTTACAAAAGTATATTACACATGTGTGATTAACATATAGGGAAACTAACCTGTTTTTACGCAACACCGCGTTCCTTATGAACTCGTGTGGTTGAAGGACTCACTTGCACCGTAAGGACAATGGGTTTGCACTTGAAATAATAATACTAAACCATTTGTATAATTACTATACAAGTTGGAACGCGCTATATTGCCCTCAATGCAATAAAATAAATATTAGGATCAGTCCTGACAAAGACGTCTCTCCGTCAGACGAATAATACATAAAATCAATAATAACAGAAAGTATAATACGGTTATAAATCAATAAATCACGACAATAATCGTCTTGCAATATTTACATAAATTATAATGTTGATAAATACGGGTAATTAACTCACACACTCTGAAACGAGTGCCTATTGTCAACGATCCAAACAGTTGACGGCGGCGACGACTATCGCGTATACCTCAACGGCCAACGCAGAAATGTGTATCAAAGATCATTCACTAATAAACGAACTATAGGATAAGACTGGTGACCAAATACATTGTTCCGACGGTCGTTTACAAGAAATCAATTGTACGGCTAAACTGACAACCTGATTTTCACCAAATATAAATGCCGATTTTGCGGCGCCCAAGTGATAAAACGCGAAAACAATTTGCCCGTTGTCGCGCGAACAGAGGGAACACTTAACGCAAACAACAGCGACTGTAAATCTGGCTAGATGGTCAACGGCAGACTGGTTGTTTCTATTATTGTGCAGAGACGACAACATTAACTTATCTGTCGATTGTGGGGCGGGGATCCTTCGCGGCGACAATCGCAAAGATACAAGTCCGAACGCACGGTTGCTTAATTATATCATTTTCACAAACACAACCAACGAAAAAATCGTACAAATAGGAGTTGTTTATTATTTAGTTTAATTTTTAATCGGTGAACCAATTAAGATACAATGGAAACAACATTTCTTTAAACCAGGGCTTGCAAACGTTATACATATAATATGACAAAACACGAGTGAAATTTGTAAACATAATTAAAACAGAAAACAGTCAACAAAAATAATTAAATGCTACAAAATAAAATATAACGATTAACAAAATGTATAATAATATATCATTAAACAAAACATAACACAAAATGAAATAATTTAAAATCTATTTTCTTAAAAGTTATAATATGAGAAAAAAGTTGTATTTGTGGTTGACAAAAATATTGGTATGTTATTTATCAGATAAATCATTAAATTAATAATTTGTGCTAGAACATCATCATAAATATTAAAACATACTTCAGTCTCACAGCAAGAGGTGTTTTTTACCTCGTATATAGTATTTCTGTATAATTATCTATAATTATACGCGGTTGTGACCAATAATGGTATCAATGTGCTTAAACATTTCATAGAAATTGTATTTTAATGAAGCGTTAAATATTCTTTTTTCATAATATTTTATTAAAATTCCCGGTATCAATTTCTTTAAAAAGCAGATGTATGGCGTCCGCTTTATAATATTTTTCTATTAAAAACCAGTGAGTAGATGGTTATCTATCATTTTATTAGTACTGCCAGATTGTACCATAACATAAAGATAAATAAACACAAAGAGGATCAAAACAAATTTATACTTTTATATACGTTTCCTCGGAAAAAAGCTTATATTCAACCGTAGGATCTTACGGAAATCTTCGTAGAAATGTCTATTGCAGCTCGCTTTATACAGCAATATAAAGTACCACCGGCAAAAACGAATGTATACCATTAGTTAAATTTCAAACGTGAATAATAATACAATGCGGAACGTATTGAAATTATAAGAACGAACGAGTAGTAAAAGATTATCCTTCACTTTTCTAGGGGTACATCGTGTGCAATTATAAATAATTGTTAGTATCACGTCAGTAAGTAGAATATGATAATAATAATAATAATAAATAAATTTTATAAACGGTAGGTCAATAAAATCTTGAATTATTATGATATTTTATTTTTAATTGCGATAACCGCAAGCATATGACTGTTATATAACATACCTACAACAATGGTATAAGGAATGAAATAAATTCGTTTTCTTATAGTCAATACAGTATAAAAGTATAAAAAAAAAATTATTGTAAAATAATATATCGATAGTGACAGTGGAAAAAAATTAGTATCGAAGTAACACGAATTGCACTCGGATTAGGTTTGTGACTATAAGTTTTAATAAACCGATTGAATCCAAGTGAAATGCACCGTGGCGCCTCTGGAATAAAAATACCTATTTTAGCGTTATTACTTTTTGCAGCAAACAGATGGTTTGTAAACTACTCGGAATCGAAGAATGAAAGCATAATATATTTATGCCAAAAAACTAGGGTACATACAACGATACATTAGAGAAATCATGTTGCGTGCTTATGGAATATGAACAAAATGTTATCTTTTGAGTGGTACAAAAACCATTGCTATGCATTAAAAAGCAAAGCGAGACGTATCCCAAGCGTTTCATAGTTAAATAAAATAATACCTATTATGTCAACTTATGGAAATTTAAACAAAAATATGAATCAAAGCACTGAATGAGTAATAATATAATATATCGGATTACGAACTATTACAATTTGTTTAATCTCTAATGATTTCAAAAATTTAATTATTACCTAATTGTATTCATTAAATTCAAGGTTTGAACTTTTAGACTTTTAACCTTGAAGCCTTTTATAATTTTATTAATATAAATATATCTACAGTAAGTTAGCTTCGATAATAGAATTAAATTATAGTCTAAATAATTTTGATTGTATGGATTAATCCTATTATTTTATCACGTGTAATTCCGAATCAGTGAACGAGTAAAAGTTTTAATCTCAAATTTTTGATTGGCTCTTTTCTATTTTGACAAAAAAAAACTGTTTATTTCTGAACAGAAGTCAAAATTATATGACTGGAATCGCACAAGAAAGGATATAAAACATAAACCTCAATGGTACCATTATTAATTTTTTTTTTAAGAACCTAATCCTATTTTAGAACCGATATCTAGAAGTTCAAAAATGTTTGCAAGTTATTTTTAATATTTAACTTTATGTTGTAATATTATTATTAAATGATAATAATTCACATAATTTTGGTTTAAAAACTGATGATAAAGTAATATAGACACGCTATTATAAAACAAATGAATCGTATGCACTTTTTATATTATAGAAATTAAATAATTAAATTTTTATTCAGGAATAGGACAAATTATGGAAAATGTTAGATAATATTTAAATTATACACTTACATTAAATTATTCATTTTGTTTCACATTCTTAAAAAAGTTAATCTGGAAGTAATTTATAGCTGAATAATTAATGGAATTCTAATAATTTTGTAGATATAGTTATATAAAAGCTGAAGAAAACCGGGATTATTTTTTTTTTTTTAATTTGAGAAAAGAAACTCATGAAATCCTTATAAGGTCATTAGGTCCACGAATAAAATAATATTATCTACAGTTATCGTGATTTATGCGATAGTACAAAAGTAAAATTGATGATAAACGAAATTAAAATGTGTACCTAAGCATTCAAAAAGTGCATTCACAAATATGATATAGACAATATCTTATATAAAATGGATTGCATATTTTTTTCTACTTGCACAACACATGCAACACATTCACTCTAAATAATTCATCCCCGATTTCTTTGGCGAGGGGACTACAACAGGAATCAGACTTAATATTATATACTCTAGGGACAGGGAAAAAATAAAAATCTAGTCGTATTCCGATTTGTCATCGTTTACTATTATACGATTCATCGTTTATGTCGTACTCAGAGTTCAGTGAATTTGCTTAGGTTAACAGAATACAGGATCGTTGAGTACGAGCGTATATATTATTAGCATAGCGAGTAGTCGGGTTTGAAATGCGAAGTAATGACAATTGTTCGTTCACATATTCTTTAAAATTATTCATTATATTTCAATTTACTATAGGCAAAATAACCTAGGTTATAGTTAGATTATAATACATCATTGATTAATTCAACTCGTACTCCGCTACTCCTGTGATATTCAATAAACTATCCTCGAGAGCCAGATTACTCAGGTGATAGTATACTGTATAATATTATTAATATTTTAAACATTTAATAAACCTTTATATACGTTGCTATATCGACTTCAATTGTGTTAGTTTATGAACACAGGTCATAAGTTTCTAAGACCTATAAAATATAACTTAGAAAACTTTATTTATATCGGTCCAGTAACTCGATTTTCAAGAACAGTTCGTGTAATAGGTATAGCTAACCAACTACTCCTTAACTGGATAGGATTAGGTATAAATATCGGTAGTCACTTTGTTTTAAACGACGAAGGAGGCTAGTTGCAAGTACACCTTAGCTACTTCTTGGATGAGATTTAAACACATATAATAAGTTTAAATTAATGTTTATAGTAGACATCATTTTTCGTAAAAAGTATAAATAAATAATTCGTTTTTAAAATTAAATATTATTATTTACACAGACAAATCTATCTAGATAGGTATTTGTTTTAATCTTCGATATTATTGAATTGGATAACTTACAGATATTTATCTATATATTATGGTAAAAAATAGCTAAATATTTGTCTGGATAAGTCTCAACATTGTAGTATACATTTATTTTATGTGGAAAACATTGACCACCGCGGCAATGACGGATAAGGTGATGATTTCTGTAAAAACAAATTTATCGATATTGGCATATATTTTTTTCTCTGGTTTTAGTTATATATTTTTCCTTTTGATTTTCTTTTGAGTGAACCATAACCGTATTTTTTTTGACATTTTTAAACTAAATAAAATCATAATATATTATATCTCCGGTTAGGTAATTTACCAATACTTCTTGCACGCGTCATTGGAACATAGTCCTGAAAAATAAATTAACAACCTACTCCCACTACGTTTTAATATTAATAAACGAAAATGTACTCATTTATATTTTATTCAAAACGCACGTTGTTTTTTCATAATACTATATACAATATATATACTGACGAAAAATGTGTTTGCTTCGTTAACTCATTGTCATAATTATTATATTCTTTTAAGTTGCAGAAATATTCTATTCATCGGATTTATCTACCAGAGATTTAACTTTGTATATATTAATAATATTATTTCTACCATTTCAAGTAATATACACCGAAATTCCATCTGCTGTCCAAGTGTATAGATACATATTATGACATATATGATTAAAATTGCATAGCGATAAATACTAACAAACAAACAATTACATGATCCCGATTTGCAACAATAGTACTATATAATTATATGAATTCATATTTATTTTTGTGCACTTATTGGGCTCGAAACATTTATACTTATAATATTATGTTTTTAATATTGAAATTAGTCTTAAGTTACTGTATCAATATGTGTCATACAGTCGTCAAAAAGTTTAAGTTACAGACGTGGGAAAAATATCGAATCTTTTGATTAATGTCGACACTTTTCTGACCCTTTCAGACCCGATTAGTGAATAAACTGAATAGACGACTGTAACACGTGAACTAGATAATTTTGTATATTATTATAATATGTTTTACAAATAATTTTATAATTTTAACAGATAATTCAATTTGTATTATTATTGAACTATTTCTGTTTCTACTTAAAAGTACTTATAGAAAAAAAAATATCGACATACCTGATATATCTTCTTGGTATTTCCCGGATGGCCTTCTGAAAACAAAAACAATAAATTAATATGGAAAATAATTAAACTATTTGTAAGCGTCTTAAATAAAGTTCACATATTATGCAGTTTTAGGCTTTTCAACAAACGAAAACAATGTAACGAATTATTACTAATACAAGTTTACAAAAACTAAAGTGACTTAATTGAATAAGATTGCTTAAACTATTTAAAAATGTAGAACTTGTAATTTCAACATTTTTTGTACAAATAAAAAAATAAAAATATTATTGTTTGAAATAAATTATATTCTGGTATTAAAAGTAAATACTTATTGAACAAAATACAATTTATGTATAAACTAATATCAATAAAATATGATTTTATTGATATTATTTTACAATTGCCTAATATTTTTTCGTTGCACACCGAGACAAATCAATTACGAGTTACTAATTAAATATTTTATCAATTATACTTTTAATTTAAATTTTAATGAGATGCATTTATATGAACATACAATGTAAATGTATCGTCATATTATGAATCAACTGGCATACCAAATGACCTGTGAGGAAATTAGCGTTGTATTTGAATGTAGAATCGCTTATCACTATAACGTATTGAAATTATTGGAATTTAATTATTTTAATAACTGTTATTCAAGTCGAAGCTTTGTAAAACACAGAACAGTTCAAACTACTAAATGTTAGGTTGAATAACACGAATGTAGGAATAATGATAACAAATATTTACGTAGAAGCTGCTATTACACGGTTCATCATTCATGAATATAAATAATACTATTTATGTAATGCTAATTTTCTCTACGATGAATCTTAAGTCGAACAATAAACCCTTAAACGTTGAACTGAACCATTTAAAATGAGTCGATGACAAAATGTTTTGTTTTGGCAAACAGCAAACTCGAGCTTTAATACATAACATGTTTGTGAATTATAATATATGCTTGCGTAATATGCGTACAGACATGAATCTAGTAAATTATAGAAACATCAAAACGTCGGATACTTCGTAAAGCCTACGATGAGATTTTATTTAGATAAAATATATATATATATATTTAAATATACAGCTAGCTATGCAGAATGTATATGTATAAGTAGGTACGTTTCATTATGTAAAATACGAGCTTAATGTATTTGAAGGAAATTGCATTCATTTAGTTAAGTCCTTTAATCGTGTCGAGTATCTTCGCAAAGACAATAATTTAACTCGATAAAGTAAAGTACCTATTGAATTTTCAGCGATGTACTTTTCTTCCACAGAGGGACATTCTTCCTATTCTATTTAAAACGGCCCGAAGACAACAGCCGAGCGGTTTTTCCTCTACTCTCAATATATCGAATTATTAAAATGTCATTAAGCCAATCCTCTTCACTGCAGACGGTATGTAAGTTATTACATTATAAGAGTACACAATAACATCTGCCATGTCCGACGACAGTCTGTGGTTGTTATTGCTGCAGTAGTCATTAAAAGAAATTCAACTACTATCAACTAATGTTCTATTATTATTATATACAGCGTGTCCCTAAATTTCCGTATCACCCTGAGGATATCTACGAGACCACGTCATGATGTGTATAGTGTTGTAATATAATGTGTAAATTTAACACTGTGATTTAGCAATTAATAAACAACTGAAAACGGTGACATTACAACTAGCACACGTAAGTAGTGTGTCAAAATGAAGAAAATGTATAAATCAGAATAATTGTCAAATCTACGCACTCTTTATAGGCATAATAAAACACACATAGGACACCTATCAATAAAATCTCAGATCTTGTAAAGGACTCGAAATGAAGACCGTCCTATGTTGTGTGGTATACTTGTCATAAAATAATATGTAAGAATACAATGTTTTATTTATTTATTATTATTATTTGCTATATTTCTAGAATAGTTTGTTATTTTAAATTATAACAAAGCGGCGCCCAGCGTAGGGCACATTATATTACATCAGTAGGTACATCAGTACATTCAATATGATAATATATTTCGATCCATTTTTTGACAGTTCTCCGCAACAATTCCAATTCAAGACGGCGATCGATCATAATAATATGAAGACGACAGTAAAAAAAAATCTGTATTTAAATATTATATTGATAAGCCACCGAGATAATTAGGGAATGATTAGGGAATTTTAAGACACACTGTATATATAACTGATTTCTACTATAATATACTACACCACTATTACCACAGTCGTCTCAACCACCGCCACACCAAATATTACTGCGGCTGCTGTATAATGTGCACGGCTGTGGGGTCGTCCTTTTTTTTTTTTGAAATCCGTTTGCATTTATCACATAAACCACACAACCACGTGACGCCATCGATAGGACATAAACAGGCAAGCATTTACGATAAGGTCGTTATAATATTATTATAATTGCGTATATATATATATTATATGATATAAAAATAATGATACGCGTATAACTGCAGTGTCACCTGCCCTGCGCACAATCGGCTCATTTCGAACTGTCATTGCGCCCTGAAAATAATTTATATTATATTTTATTCCATTGTCCGTTTGTCGAAAGAGTCGATACACAACAGAGACGATATGACCAGAGAAGAAGTCAGTGATGGCGGAGAGGGAGAACGGCGGCGAACGACTGATGTTGGGCTTTTGATCCCCGAAGAGCAGTAAATTCGTCTTGTGGTCACTGAGGTCTGTCATCCGACGACCGGATTTTATTTGTAATTCTAAACTGAAGCTCAGTTTCATATACATATTATATTATATATATATATATACCAAGCTGTGTATTTTATTGACTTCATTCGTCCCATCTACCCCGGCCGACTAACCCATCACACCACCCGCCGACCATCGGTGAAACTGCCAACACCGACGCCAACGTCGTTAAATGTGTATTCACTTGTATAGTAAAAAAAATATATAAAACTATTATGCTGAAAGAACGTCGGAAAGTAGAAAAAAGTACACTAGTCGGATGCATCAAATAAAGACGTAATGCAACTCGGCACTGTTTTCTTTATAACATTATACTATTATACTGAAATAAATAAATTCAGAACGTAAAAAAAATATAATATTATAGAATAGGTGCTTCTACATTGAATAAAAAAAAAAAATTTATCGTGGTTTCAAAAATAACTGAATATAATTTATAAAACCACAATTTATTCTATGTAGTAGATTTATAATTTCACAAACTATAACTACTGTTTCAATGAATAACTACACCCAATTAACTATACTATACACCATAAATAATAATGTATGCATATTATATATATAGTCATAATAGTATATGTTATTGCTAAACATGTTCGTCAATAAACTAACTTTATACTTGCAAAGTCTGTTGTGTAGTAATTTTTTACGTTTACGATTGTTTATATCGTTTTATGAAATAGCTTGTTAAATATACATTATGAAGTTTCAAAGTTGCTATAAATTAAGTTTAAAAAAAAAATGCGCACGTCGTAAAAACGTAATTAGTTTGCATTTTATGGGGTCGTTACGTACTAAATGAAAAACGTGAACGAGACAACTTTACGACGGAAAGGTAGATCAACATTGTAAAATGACGATACCCTGTGTTTGTTCATTTGTCTGATTCATAAGGGTCTGTTTACACGTATCATTTTTTTAGTAGTATTATTCTACCGACACTGATTAAAAAGAAAAGCTGACGATCGAATAAAAATCGTTCTTCACAGCAGTTTATGTAGTTTGCACAGTACATTTATATAATAATAAGACGTAATTCATAACATAAAAGATAATTATTTAAATGCGAATAGTTATTATGTAAGCGTTATCTTACTAAAATTAAAAATACTGTTAAAAATATAACGATTGTAAAATGGTTTTTTTATAATTGTACGAACTCATGAATCACACTATCACACACTCACGAGTAAGTGAAAACAAAAAAATTCATAAATAAATGGAGACACTGGAATTTTGAACGCTGTACATCGTAAATGTGTCTAGCTGAGAATATTTATAAGTAAATTACACATTCCCAGCCACTTCGTAATAAAATTTCAACACAAGTGTTAACTTCATGACGTATTCGCGTTTATTCCCATATTTAGCACATGGATATTATTACTATATATTTCTGCAAGACATTATCTTATAAGAGAAATTAACAATTAGTGGTTTTTATAGTTTCCTTACCAGTTACCACGTACCTATAGTAGGTTCGATGTATTTTTGTACGTCAAAAATGCTAATGTGAAAAGTGACGACATCGCCTGATCATTATTGTCTATGAACTGTATCGATTGAGTTGGTCATTGAGGTTGAATTTATTGTGTAGTTTGTAATTGGGCCACAGAAAAAAATATATTTGTTGGATACGAAAAATTTGAATAAAAAGTGTTTTCAAAAAAAATCAATACACCTAAGCCGCATTGTATTATATTATTACTGTGTAGGTGACATATGACACGAATTCAGTGGAGACTTTAATACATTTTCTATATAGATTTAAAAATACCGTGTATTCTTGTACTAAAACATTTCAACAATAATTATAAAGTATAATATTATAATACCATAATTATGTGTAGTCATCAAAAATAAAATATTATAATATTAATTTAATGTGGTCTTAGTAGTTATATATTATAGTGTAATAATTGTGTAATGCAATCGATGCATTGTCGCTATAACTAATGATATTGGCGATGGAAAAGTTTTTGCTCTAAAATATAATATGCAACGAAGATTGTCCTAGACAATGACATTTTTTTATAGAGTTTCATCGTATTGCGTAAATGCAAATAGTATTATAACATTATCGCAGACGACGGGACCTATTTATTCCCTAGGCTGATGTAATGAATGCCATGAAACGGAAGTGCGTCGACGGAAATATAAATCTACGGGAAAAAATATCCGGTCGTCGAATCGTCATTAGGTACGCGTTATTTATGTGTGCACTTTGCGGCCAATGCGAAACTTCAACGCATCGGTAAATATACGGTCGTTTTACAGTGGCAATGTCAACACTGATTACGATGTTATTAATCAAAACGTATATGGTCATATTTATTGTACAATGACGTACCGTTGTGTATACTGTAACCATAATAATAAATTGATAACAACTGTCGTTATGTGTCCGATCGGTATTATACATAATATTATTGTGTATAAACGATACAGATATAATGCAAACTTGACGATCTGTGTTGTATCTGTCCGTGTTCAAATGGTGATATTCTCGAGAAGTCCATTAATTGGAATTCTTGATTTTTCAAACGTCATTGAAGTATGACTTCTGAATATGGACACGTGTGTGGGTATTTAATTAATATTAAGGTGTGGTGCGTTTGTTAACATATTTAAATTAAAGTGCTTCTATAAATAAACGTGATTAATGATTTATGGCTTTTACTTTCTCGTTGAGACGGTTTAATGTAAAATGGTGTTTCAGAATTGCGGTAAGTCGCGTTTAATAATCCACGTGGCGTCACAAAAAACTTACGACGCGATGTATGAAAAGAAAACATATACTCCAATAGTTGAACAACCATAACCTTGATCATGTTTACTTACATACATACCGTCATAATATTTACGTATCATTGTTGTGTACACAATTTAACGCATCAGGACCCATATCACTACATATCATATATGGTAGTCAACAATCGCGTTGTTGTGTAACAAAAACCGTAAGCCACCGCTTCGGGACAATACGCTTCGTAGCGCCACTCATTTACCTTACTAATCGGTATATTAAATTACTAATTGTAATGTCATCGTTACACAACTTCTACAAAAAACAGTTTTATTTGATAGTCAATTTTGTCTTTAATATTTAGTATATCAGAGCGTGTCACGTAGGAACCAGGTATTTAGTGGTATCATTTTAAGCATGCTAGAGTGTGAATTTGTATCCAACAGATGCTATTTATATTTTACAGATTTGTTATTGAAATTAATTTCCACTATTTTAAAACAGATAAAAATATTTTGGTGCTTTGAGACATTTATAATGATAAAAGTGAGAACGTTTTTAATTTTTCTTAAATAGATATATTTATTGAATATTATAAGTATAGATATAAACATATAGGTACTATAATATTACTCTACCATCTTAAATTTTATTCTAAATTTCCTTTAGTTTAATCAATTAATTAAATTAATTGATTTAAAAAGTATTAAGAATATTTTCCTATGTTTATAGCTATTTAATTTCATTCATATTTTGTATATATATATATATATATATAAAAAAATCAATAAGTTATTAAAATTCCATTGTGTTTTATAATTATTTTTAAATTAGAAAGTATCTACTTAGCAAGCGACTCAGATTATGGTTGGGTATTCGTAAACTGTCCGACATAAATTCAAAATTCTAAAAAAACGTCTCTGTAAATATGTTGTTTTACTTCCAATTATATCAATGTTATTATTATTTATTATGTGTATTAACAATATAAAATTATTAATATTATTTATTAGTAAGTTCTAACGTAACAAATATTAATGTATTGATAATGTATTAATTGATAATTGTTATTAATATATGATAATGTATTTTTAAATTTCCTTAGAAACTAAAGAACATGTTACTTGTTAATTGAAAGATTACAAAACTCACTGATAAATATTTGAAATATATAAAACATTTAATCGTTTTATAGTTCAAAATATATACTTTATTAGTTGAAAATTTGACTATAACATTTATTTTTACCATTTATTTTTGATAATAATTATAACTATTATTTATCTACATATTGGTCTAATGATAAATATGAATATTTTTTTTAAAAAAATATATATAGTGTACACCAAAAAACATTATAAAATTGTCTCCGGGTCAATGTTTTTTGTTATTGCCTACCTACAGTATTTCGTATATACCTAAATAATTCCGAATAGTAAATAGTTTATAAAAAACAAATAGAGTATTTCATAATAGTTTATTATTTACACCTGTCTTATGTATTAAATATTAATTAAATCTAATAACTAATTTAGAATTGTTATTATTTTCTTAAAATCTTTAAGACACCAAGATATGCTCCGACCTATAACGTTTAAATGTATTTTTTATGGAAGAAAGTCATTATTAACTATGCCATCAAAATAGATTAAAATGCTCAAATGTATAAGAAAACACATTGATAAAGTTTTTTGTTATTTTGTTTTATATATATATAATGTTCAAATAGTAATGAATAAAATCTATGAACGACATTTAAATTATTTTTTAACAACCATAAACTACATTATAAAATTTTTGAACGATCATTTTATTTTTAAGTTTTCATTATTTACAATATATATGTGATATATATGTGGATATAATTATCTATAGTATCTATTAACGTTTTGTGTAAAACATAATTATATTTATATAGAAACAAAATATTAAATTCAAAACTTCATTACCTCATCACAGTTAATCTTCGTAGGATACTCTGCATATGATTATCACTCTATAATCTATTGCTGTTAAATGTTAATACGATATTTAAAATTTGAAGTATACAAAAGGAGATAAACTTTTGTTTTAGTCTTATTTTAAATACTACACAATTATTCTACAAGTAATTCTTTTAGTAGTTTTTGTTCCCATAATTTCATCGTTGTTTTCCGAATGGCTTAATCGTTAGTCGTTACAAAGATTCATATCATTCAATGAATTACGTTTAACACTCTAAGCATTAAATGTATTATGTAACTATACAATTTGTACTATTTATTAATTGTGCACATAATTATTATATTATCTTGGTCTCTATTACATATATAATACAAATATTTAGATAGTTCTGTATACTCTACAATATTATCTAAAATTTGCAATTCTAAATGTCACGGAAATTTATCATATGAAAACAAAATTAAGTAAATATATATTATATTAAGTATTGGAATACTTTTATTTGAATACATTTATTCGAATTCTTTACAAGATTATTACATTTTTAATATTTATTATTACAGAATATCAGTATAATCAATTGATAATTAGATATTTAGTGAGTATTTTCCATTTCCCTCACTGACGATTTAACTCTGATTTTTTTTTCTTTATAACAATTTTAACAAATTGGTGATTTGAAATGAAAATCCCATTACACAGACATTATCCTCTTGACTATTCCATTTATTTTGAAATGTTAGTAATGTTAATCGTACGCACTTTTTTCTTTTAGTATAATTTCGTAGCAATAATAGAGTTAGATTAAGACTAACTATTAAAAATGACAAATGTTATATCTTCGTGAAAAAAAAAAATTCAATATTATAAATCAAATTTTAATGAAGCGATGCTTGCATGGGAATTATATGATTGTCTATACTCTACTGCAGAACAATTATTTTTCAATAGTCTAATATTAGGATTTTAAATATTTATTGTAACAGAAATCGGAGATTATTGTTTTGAATATTCTTTAAAAATTGAATAATTTATATTAATTAATAATTTATGTCTAGGATTTACTTATATCAAATGTAATCATAGGTAGTTAGTAATTCGTCAGATACATACAAAACATTATATTATCTTAAAATATTAATAAAACTTAATAACTTTAATGAATTAAATTAGGCAATGAATACATATAATAGTGATTTCATGAATATCAAGAAATTATGAGAATAAAGTTTCAGTACTTTGGTATATAATAAGATATATATTTATAACATATTAAATTATATTTCATTTAATTTTTTAAAAACATCAAGTACAATATAATTAAATTAGATTGAAGCTGGTTTAAAACTGCACCATTTAAAGTTTTTTCGAACTTACATTAGTTTTGCTTTTAGAGTTAATCCTTGGATAAAAATATACTAAAAATGTATAAGTCTGTTTACTAAAATAATAAATATATATATATATATTTATGAATTATTTATGTAAATATTGAAAAAATAATAACAACTCAAAAAATGATCGTTATATTATACATCTGTACATACAATTTAAATAATTTAATCATAAAAATTTGGTTGAGATTCTATAGATTATATAGAAATCTTTTAGTGCAATTGTCCAAAAAACATTACGGTTTATGCTTTATAAACACGAAGAACTAAAATTATATATACTTGAGCATTAATTATAAAAAAAAAACTTTAAGCGATGATTTTGAATACTGTGTTAGGAAAGAAAAAAAATTGAATTATGATAACTATTATTTATTTGTTGACATTTATTTTTATTTTGACGTAACTGCAAACGATTATAGCAAGGTTTGTGGCTTAACTACCTATGCTGAGTTAGCCTATAGCGGTGAAAGACATTAAAGGGGAAGCTTATTAAAAAAAAATACTTAAACTTTGTAAAAATAAGTTGAGCATAAAGAAGGAGTGTTTTTACTTAAATATTCTAGGGTGGCTAAAAGGGTAAAAACACTTATATGTACGATTCCCAATATTGATGGGCATAATAAGAGTGAGTTATTTCAAAGTTATACATACAATATTAACGATATGATAATAATAATTTAAAATATTTCAATTTTTAATACTCATCGATGATAATGACTACATAATACATATTATAATATTATATTTTCTAATATTTGTACGCATAGAAATTACGTTTACGTCCACATCAAAAAATCTAAGTGTCATCCTAATATATTTTGTGTTTTGATAAAATTATTTTACATAAAAATTACTATTTGTGAATATGTAGAATTAATAAATAAAATATAATAGGTACTTTAAAAATGCTATATACATTATACAATCGAAAATTATATTTCTACACAACAAATACATATGCAATTACATTGTGAATCGTTTTTACATAACAAAAATTGGAACATGATTATAAATTACTGGACTATTCATTATTATAGATACCATTTATGGGCTAGTTTTCAATTCATAATATGTTATTTATGACCTATGCATTTGTCGTAGTATTCATCGGGATAATAAATGATATTTTGGATAAGTATGTTAAAGTTTTTAAATATAGGTACCTTATCTTTTTATGATATTAAGATTGATTGTTGGAAATTGTAAATACTGCACTGTTGTATTAAACACTTAATTTACGTTTTGAGTTTGAATGAAATTAGATTATAATTCTGTGGTTTAGTCTCCATATTCGAAATATTAAATCCATTGTTAGATCATGTACAATATCGTTTCAATCGCTTTGTGCCCTTCGTAACATTACTCGTGAGTCACATTCTCATTATTAATATTATTAAAATTGTTTAACGTTGTTGGTTTATTAAAAAAAAAGGAAATAAATTATTTAAAATGTTTATATAAACCTATACATAATTATATAAATTGTCCAGAACTATTAAGTTAACTTAATTGTAATCTCTCAGTGTAGATCTAGGTTAACTACTTTTTATTTTTATATATTTTCAAAGGGAAACTAAATATGCTTTAGATTATTTTATCAATAGAATAATATCATTAGCTTATGTAACAACAATTAAATTTCTAAACTGAATTCCATTGAGTCTTTTAATAATTTTGCGCACAGATTATTTTTGTATTTAAAATATTTATACTTTGTTATTATCGTAATATAATTGGGCCATATGATCTGTTTAATTTAAAATAAACAAATAATGTAAATGAGCAGGTATATTATTTGGCCATATACTCTACATATACTTTTTTGTTGACATCTAAATTAAAAATAATTAACTATTCTGAACTTAAAACAAATTAATTTCATAATAAACTTAGGCATGTCAACCTTTTTCATGTAATTTTATATAAAAATCAGAAAGTTAGTAGACACGTATAAAGTATGGTTATTTCAATGGAATCAATAAATTAAAATTTCATAAAGAGCTGTTTCAAGTCCAGTTATATTTCCCAATTATATAAAATTAACCTATTGTTGAACCGAAACTGAACATATACCAAAAGTAATTTTATTATCATTATTATTATTATTATTATTATTATTATTATTATTATTATTATTATTACTATTGTATGCGCAATTGAATTGATCCAATTAATTATGTCGAGTGTAATTTTATTATCAATATCTCATTATGCACTACATAAGCTCTATTCTGTAACCACCCGATTTCCTATACCTACCTACCTACTTGATTTGAAGCTGCCATTGTTTATAATGTTCATACATCGCCGTAAAAGCTGATCTATTCCATTATTATACGCAGAACGACAAGCATGGTAATAACAGAGTAATTAATTATTAATAGTCAGTACCTACCTCTATTACAAAATAAATCAATAAAATATTATTGCAGACATTACATCCGAGTACTACAACTTATTAGAACGCTGTAATACTCGCCTTCAATGTCGTATTACAACAACAATTTCTGTTGATGGGACATTGATTACAATAAACCAAAGTCTACAAGTACTGTCTTATGTGAAGATGGGTCATTTTTAAACCCATAATCATCCACCCATCCACCTATTCACTAATTACAACCATATTCCCGATCGTCCTTAAATAATAATTGTTACAAACAATTGCAGCAGACCATAACTCGATTCGTCACAACCACTAAACCTTTTTTTATGTTAAAAAATGGTATCCTCTCATACACAGTTTCTTTGTGACGCATCTACAGGTTTTATCATTATAATAATTATTTGTGTTTATTATGAAATTCAATATCGTCCATCAATATTTAATTTGATCATTTTATATAAAACGTAACTTACTTCTAACACGAACAGATATAATTTGATTGAAATATTAATTGATACAATTCACCATTCAACATTGAAAAATAATTATTTCCTACTCATTTTTAAAAGCTTAATTTTTTAGATAGAAGTATCGTTTCAAAAATAATCATTATTTAGAATAATATAAAAATTGAGATATTATTTTAATACATTCTTAAACATGAATTATGTCATTTTTTAATTTTAAAATAACAAATTGAACTTGTCTAAGGTGAGATGCATATTAATTTCGTTCAATATTTAAGAAGCCAGCTGGGTTTTATCATAGTCAAGATTATACTAATATATATTTATTTTTTTTTTTTTTTACGTAAATCAAAAAAGTTCACAAAGATTGGCAGGAAACACGAATAATTTAAAATGGAAATCTTAAACTTCTAAAATGTATTTATTTATATTATCTTAAAATCAATATGTTTTCGTCTTCACACTTTTGAAAGTGACCACGCAAAATCTTTCCCACGTATACGAGTTATGCAAGCATTTTTGTTCCGTTTTACAAGCTATATAAATTTTGAAGAATAAACATAATATAAAATACATAAGTATAATACCAATGTATTATGTTATCTTCTTTGTTTGCATATAAGTATAAATAATTTTTTTGTTACAACGTATAAATATCCTTTATTATATTATTTATAATTATTATAATACAATAATAATAGTAACAATAAAATAAGACAATTTTGAAATAAATTTTATGGTTTTTATAATTGTTCAATTTGTAATCAAGATTTTTTTCTGAGATAAGTTATATTAAAATTAAATTTACTGAAAAATAAATCTCTACTGTCTTAAACGATTCCATTATTAACTTCTTAATTTATATTTAAAATGTTAAAAAAATAAGGGTAGGTATTTAAATGAGTTTTTAACTGTTAAATTGTATTTATTATTACTTCGTTAACATATTTCTTACAATAGCTATATACTAAAAATTAACACTGAAAACTAATTTTAATTTTAAAATTTTTACTTTAAGTTTATTCATTAATTTGATGTAAATTTCGAAAAAAAAACTATTGTGTATAAAAAATCAACTATTTTTTTTAAACAATAACTTTAATATGTTAGAAATCAAGAAAACTAAACACTGAATTAGCATGACATAATTGTACTAAGTTAAACAATTATTAAACTTATTTTATGTCATCGAAAGTTAGAATCTGATGTTCTTAAAATAGTTAGATCCTACTAGTTATATTGTTTAGCCTGATATAGTATAACATTGTAGTGTATATGCAATTCTACTTAAAACTCAAATGTGATGATTGAAAATTCGAGATTTTATGAGAGTTAGGTTATACAATTTGTAAGACCCCTTTTTTGTTCCAAACACTGATTAGACACTAGTAGAAGATGCTTGAAACGATAACGATTAAAACAAATACTTAACGTCTTCTCACACACTCGAAACTGTTATTGACGGATATCAAACGGACGAGAATATTATTATAATATATCGTCGTGGTTGTTGTATCACACTGTATTTGCATTTTGTGTTCGACTAAACCCACTAAAATAAATCGAGTGAAAAATAAAAAAATTATATAAATATGAGTAACGTGCGCATATCGAATATAACACTTTGCGCGAATTATTATGCTGTGGTGCAATTCCGTTATTGACAAAACGCCGTTCCGCCGCTGCTCGACGGATAGATTAAATTTAATTCGAAAGATTTTGAAATGCTTTTAAAAGCACATTACAAATATTATGTTAAGTGCTCGGCACGCATGTATCGTGCGTAGGTACCTACGGTATAATATGGTAACAGTAATAATCATTATTACCCTTTCAGCGAGTCATTAAAAACTTATATTGTTAGACGAGTTTGACTTGTTTTGAGTTATTACTCTCTCACTCGTTGTAATAATATGTACGTTTAAATATTAATCATAATATCTCCGAATGTATGGCAATTATAACACTTGTGTTTAATAATTTATATCACAAATTACAACGCGACCCCAATTTTTTTTTTTTTAACTTTTCATAAAGTTCACGTTTGTGAATCCCCCTCCCTTTTCATTCTGTCTAATTTTTTCCAAACCCCCGCCATTATTTTGAAAATAAATTAAAAACGGTTTTCAGAAATTAAAAACACTTAATTTTTACGTAAGTAGCTTTTTTGTGGTAGGGGGAGGAAAGGTGATTGATTTACAACTGTTAAGCTCCTCCCATCATATGGTCCTTCAGATTTCAAACAGAAATCATTATTTTTAAATTCTTATATGACATTTTACATGACTCAGGAAAAAAATTGCAGTTTATAATAACCAAAATACTGATAGGAGCTGAATTCACACAACACTTTTACATGACTTCATACTTGCACAGGTACGAGCATATTTTAAATTTCAATATTTTACACACTCACAACTCACTTAAAATTTAAATTTGATACTGAAAGTAAAAACAATTAATAAAAATTATAAATACATTTTTAATAAATATAATTCATAAAACGATGGAAAAATGATAAAAAAAAATGACTTATTATAATGATAAATAAAATAATCAATAAAAATAATAAATAAAAACAATAATTTAATGAAAATCATAAACAAATTATGAATGCTTATGAAAGTGTAGGAAAAACACACTTTAATTTTTTTTTTATTTTATTAATTTCAAGCAACTTTTTGATAATCACATAATATACAACAATTAATATAATTATAACAGATATTTTATATGTACATATATTTGAAATGGTTATAAAATATTTATTCTGGGTACAAATTATTATAAAATATTATTGGTTATGGAATTTTTTAAAATTAATCTGATCTACCGGTTGGAAAAAATCAAAAACATATAACTTATGATAACCTCCATATATGATGAATCATGTCTGTTTAATACAATCATACTAACCAACGCTAACCTATTAAAAATTATTTGATATATCAATCAAAAATACAATCACATGATTGGTTAATTGCACTGATACCGTTGTTTACCGTCTAGTTTTTCATCTTGTCCTACGTTAATAATCGTTAATATATATTATATTTATATTTAATTATTCAAATAAACAATCAATGTTATATTTATATCAAACTGGTTATTATAAACGATTTTAACAACATTTTCAGTATTATACTCAAGTTTTCAAACATTACCGAGAATAACTCATCAATCGAAAACTGTCTATAGATAAATAAATGTTCAAAGTTGTTGCGACCCTCTGTTGTTTACGTGAATTGAACTTTAGTAATTCAAAATGTAACTAATGACATTTTTCTTTAATTAGATTTTCAAAACGGTTGTATAGTTTTAGATGTAGTGGTAATGTGTAAGAATTAATATTATTGTTAAAGTAGTCACATGATTATACGTTACAAATAAATTCTTATAATAATGTAATATATTATCCAAATGTTGCTTATTAGTATAAAACGTGATTTTTAAATGTATTAAAAATTAAATTTTGTTTCAGCTTTTATTATACTTACTTTACCAGTTTACAAATTACAAACTAGAACAATTTACACATTTAAAAATAAAATTTATTTAAAGTTATTTTTTTTTTTTGTTATGATATAATATTTATAAGGATGTTAATATTATTAAAATTTAAAATGCGTATAACATGCACAAAGGTAAAACATAATTCGATACATAATACTTATCCAGAGTTCATATCAATATTATTTTAGTTAATTTTTAATAAGCTTTTGCCGTGTATAATATATTATGTTTCAAACGAAAATTTCTTTGACCAATATAGATTATTAATGATAGTATTAACTAAACTAAAATTTAGTTTATTTATTTTTGTTATGAACTTTGTTTTATATGTTTAGTAATTAATATTATAAGAAATATGAGTTTTTATTTACTGTTATTAAACAGTAAATTGTTTGATTAATATTCGTTATATATTTGGTCGTTACAAAGTTAATGTATAAAACTGATCTAAGGGCTATTACTTAATATTGATTATAGTTCGGTAGAAGTAAACTCTATTTGAAAACGTTACCTACTGATTTCATCTGTTGTCGTCATAATTCAGTTTGTCGTCGTCTTAATTTTAAAGCCAGCACTTTATTGATATTCACTTCACCGTCGTTTTATAAATGCCGTTTAGCTTTCTAGACCACTCGCAAACTAACTGTGTAAACGTTGAAAATCCTCACAATCAAGACATACCTAGTACAATTGTAGCGCATACGAGAAGAATAATAACAGCAAATAAAAAATTTGAATAAATACATCGAAATTAGTTTTACGGCAACTTGATTTCATACCAACTCTATAGAATGTGTATAAAAAAAGCGATATTATCGTCACTGTTGTAATACATTTAAAAATTTAAACACTTTCTTTGTGACATATAAAAATAAACTTTACGAACTAGAAATATTCTTTTTAATTATATAATTATAATATAACAACATGCATTTGATGATCACATTATATTTTTTTCATTCGTATTTACTTAAAAACAAAAATATTTTTTGTTATATTAATTAGTATAGAATGTAACATACTATATAGGTATTTCAAAAATGTATTAAATCACATCTTCATTAAGGAAAAATATATATATATATAAATACATATGTACACTAACTGGTATGATTGTAATATATCATAATTTATTCTCACACCACATTTCAGTTTTAGTTCATAATTTTATAACTGTTTTATTACATGATTTTACGTCCAAAGTTAATGCTTTCTCATACGCCACAAGTACACCGTGTTATTAAAATTTATAAAATACCAAATTATATAATTATTTGATAAACAGCCGAGTAGTTATAGAAAAGTGTTAATCTTTATTTTAAAGAGCACCTATATACAACGAATGCTATTCTGTTAAGTTATTACTGAAGTTTTATATTGTACTCGGGAGACCCATTCGAGCAGTGTTCTTAAATCTCAAGATTTTCAATTAACATACACATGGAAAGTAATACTTGATGAGGCATACACATTTATGTGAATTACTGTTTAATTAAAATTCCATATTAACATTCAGCATGTTACGCTAGAGAAGACTTCATAGAAGTTAAACGAAAGACACAACAACAAGTAAATACTTAATTGAAATATCAAAACGTGATGCTATAATTAATAGCTTGTGACGCCGACAGAGGTTAATCTGAAAATATACATTTAATTTGTAATTTGAAGTAAATATATTATTTTATATTGCTCTATGTAATTTAGATATAAACGTCATATTACACACAGTGTTTTGTGTTTATTGAGATTACTTAAACAAATATACACATTTACAGCATATATTATATCTCCACGACATGCATACGTCACTGCAGTATACGATTTAAATCTAATTTTAAAACTTTTAATATTTTCCTTATTTTAAACTTCCAACTAATATTGCGGTATTATACATTTACGAGGTTATTTTTAATGAAAAGCGGTGTAACGGTCACTAAACAATATTGTGTATAAAACTGTAAATTCTTCTGTTAATAAGATTGATTACATACTATTATCTAAAGTAATTTGGTAGACTTAATGTGCTTCCACTTAATGATACGTCTTGGCCTTGTAAAAGCTATTAGTTCAATTCTGTACCTATCATTTGACGTGTTTTGGTGAAGGGTTGTACAGAAGATCTTTACACATAAATATTCACTATGGCTACCTACTCAAATAGCTGGTCTCTAGTATAATAGCATTGATTGGTACGTCATTTACTTTCAACCATTATATTCACCGATCCGTTTATTTGAAATGTGTTTGGATTTCGGTATTTTGATAGACCTATACTCAATAACGATCAAACAACCACGTGCAGCTTTTGACAGACTATGGACCTCAAAAACAAAAACTAAATCAACTGAACATGCGGAATGGTTGAACAAAAAACAATACACTTATATGTAATATTTTAGTTACTTATAGTTTTCCTAAGACACATAAGAGCTCTAAAAACCTAAAGGCCTCCATATTACAAACGTAAAATACCTTCCAACCTATTAAACCTGACCTAGTGGTATGATATAAAAATAAATTGAGTTCGACAAATTTCTACGGATTTGACCATATTACTCGAAGACTTTTTAAATACATTAAAATCAATAAACTGAGAATAGTATAATAATTATGTTACATTACTATATATATGCAACATACACAATTACAATACTTTTTATAATTTTTTATTGTACTCTTCTTAAATTAAAATAAAATACAATCACAGTGTAAAATGTAATAACACACACAAAGCATTTTGTAATATTATATACTTAAAAGTAAACAAATTAGTATTTTTTTTAACTCTTGATATTAATAAAATAAAAAAACCATAAGAAATATTCAATGTACTAATCAATTTTAATGATACAAAAAAAAAAAAAATCAGGTCATTCAGTAGGTAGATGACTTTATATTATCACTCTCATATTACTATCTTTTCAACCACGGAATATATTAAATTTTAATGTTTGAAACTTTATAAATTATTCTATAAAAATTAATACTTTTAATAACAATTAAAAAAAACTATTTGATCTCAAAAATTATCTGAGTGTAGTATTAAAAAAAAAATGAATATTTCATCAAAGATTTATAATAATTAAATAATGTTTTGATTAAAACCTGGAAACTTGTGAATTGGCATGAAGTAGTTTTTAAAAATTGATATCTGCAGTCAAACAAATATTATATAGGATTAATTAAAATGGTTAACTGATTAAAGTAATATCACAGCCATACCAAAATTGAAATTTTGTAGTATTATAGAAACTCATATCCTACTGTACAATTTAAAGAACCACTAAAGCGATTTTGTTTGCTATAAACCCTCTTTAGCTATCCACGAATTAATTAAATTTAAGCGTTCGCATGTTAACCTACGATGGATTTAACCCATTTAATGCTGTTGAAGTACCCCTTAACACTGGTATAAATTACAACATGTCGAGCAGAGACATTTGCGCCTAGCAAACTTTTCTGATGAGACTTTAGCAATATCTAAAATTATTTACTTGGAACTAAAAATGTCATACGTTAAATATTATACTCCTATTTAATTATTAAATGTTTACATTCTTGTACACAATATATTATACGTCTTTCGTAAAAAAAAAAAAAAAATACAAAAATAAACTGTTGTTTTTAGTGCAACGGAGCAATTGAAGTTGGCTCCAGCTAGCAACGACAATATAAGTAGTTCGGTGTCATTGTTATGTCGAGGTCTGAAAAGAAGGCGTAGCTGAAACGAGTTAAGCTATTGCTTTGAGTGTTTTACACAACAACTTTATGGTTCTTTTGTAAGACTGTCTAATAACGTCCAACAATACAAATCTTTATAGACCATGACTAGTGTGACAAGTGTTTAGGATACATTATCAAACATTACACAATTGCTTCCTTGATATAAACAGCAGAAAACAATTTTCTAGTATATAATATTATATAATTTATAAAGGTACAGCTGCTTTTTTTTTTTTTTTTGTCAAAATTGATAATTTGATAAAATTGAAAATTTAATTTGTATTTATTGTACGGATAAATGGCAAAATACATTAGTTTTGTTTTGTTTTTATAAGTTCTTGTTATACGTTAATAAAAATGAACTATTTTCACATTATATTTAATAAATAGATGATTTTATTATACTCATTCGATCTTACTCGACCATATAAATTTAACCAAAAACCTTATTTTATTGTACTGAAACTATAATTGGTAATTACCAATATTTTTATATGTACACCAATTTTGCAAAAATATGATAGTTCGATATGAATTTCAACATTTTCATTCGTTTGAAAATAAGGTCACAACCATAGTAATACGTATCAACATTTTTTTTATTTCATTAGAAATATGTTGGATCCTTAAAAATATTAGAGACGATGGTTAAATAAAGTGCTTAAGTTGATATTTGTCAAAAATTAAGATTTAAGGAGAACAATCATTTCGACTCATCAGGTACTAAATTGTTTCATAACTCTGAGGTGGAAATGATACAACTCGTAACTACAGGAATTTATAATGTCAAAATATAAATGGCAATTGAAACATTTAGGACTATATCATTATCAATGGTGTACTTTAGAATAGCATAGTAAGCCTATTCGAAGTTGACAACAAAAATAAAAATTACGTAACAACAGACGTGATCAAAAATTTGATTTTTTTATGAATACAATTTTTTATTCAACATTAATCATTGTTTTTTTAATATATTTTATACATACTTGGTTAAATTTCTAATTAAAATTCTAAATAAATAATAAAATATTTTAATTTTAACTATGGAAATGTTGAGTAAGATGCATTATAAATGTAAATGCATTCAATACGGGTTTATTTTATCATTAATATATAAAAAAGCATGCAGTTTAATACATATTAAGCTATTATTGTTAAGAAATAAAGTTAAATTTAATTAATTTTTAATCATATCCAATTTAAATAATTTTACAAGAGCTATGTCTTTGGACACCGTAATAATTTCAGAGTAATGAGAAAATATATTGTATGAAATAAACGTAAAGTATTAAAAAAAAACCTCATTAAAATATTTAGCTTAAAGGGTCATCTCTCAATTGAATTCTTTAAGATTTTATATATGTGAAAATATGCGACTCTAATATATCATTTTACCATGATCTATCTACGTAATAACTTACCAGCTCACAATAAAAATTTTTTATATCTACAAATGTATAACTCAACAACCAACACACAGTTTTATGTTTAAAATTAGTTTTTAAAACTATGAATTAAGAATCAATATGAAAGATAAATAATATTGATAAATAACGTAATTTATGAGATTTCAAAACCTTATGAGAATTATTTTAATGAATAATTAAGGTTAATTATTTATATAAATAAGAAAATTATAATGATTATAACTTCTAACTTAAATTCCAATCCAAACAATTAAAATACATTTTCATATTTCATAGATAAGTCAATTTCGTAATAAATTACACATACCTATAATTAAATTAAGACGAATTTGAATAAAATACCTAGTTTTATCTGATACTTTGTCGATTTTGATAAACTGTGGTCCTACAATTCATATTAACAAATATAAATTAAATGGGCTAGGAAATATGATATACTGACCAGTCAAAGTGAAAAAGGTTACTGAGAATTTTTCAAAAATAATAGAATATTGTTTATTGGGCGATTTTACATCGTTTTTATTAGGCAAGTTTAAATACAGTATATAACACATAAGTTATACCATCACCATACAATATAGTATCTACCAAGATATCACCGAATACTATAAAATAATCAGTAAATGAAATATCTTAGAGGAAAACGCAGTACATGTTAAGTAACAAATGTTAATACATTTTTTTAGGGTTATATATAAAGCATATTTGTCTAGTAACCCTAAATAAACTTCCTAAGAAGTTGTATCTACATGTTTATTATAAATATCAATATTTTAAATTATTCAATAAAATATATAGATTTTAACGAATTTTTTCGTTACTTTAGACATGATATATATATATTTGATTAGTCGGAATTAATATCATTAAAATATTTGTATTCCATTCAAGTTAAGATGGAACCGACTTGTGTTCCGTTTGAAAGGTTTTGGTGGGAGTCTGACCATTGTAGACGAAAACTGCTTGCCGCAGAGGTACCTTTTTAATAGGAATGAAGTACATATAGATAGTGCCTTTTTAATTGTAATCGTAATATTTTTTGATTATCAAGAACGTAGTATCAACTTTATTTTCACGAAAAATGAATGAATAATTTATTTAGCAAAAATAAAATTAACAAACGATAAAATAAATAAGAATAGGTAACCTATTTTCCCAATATTTACATTTTTGTAGATACTGCTGTTCACTTCGGCAGGAAAGTATACATGTAACACTAATACAATAACTAGTAATAAATATTTATAGCTTTATTAGCTAAATAAAGTTTAGATAATATATTTTAGTGGAATACATGAAAAACCTTTATTTGAAGTAAAGTTGGGTTTTTAGCACACTATAAATCAACTAAATTTGTCAGACAAATCATTATCATATTTTTCTACAATGAATTTCACTTGTTATTTTAATAAATCACATTTGAATGTCAGCAAATCTCTTACCACCAAAACGAAGTTCTCAGCACATTTATAGTTAAGCTATTCATATCCCGTTAAAAATTGATAACTTAGTACACACTTTTTTCAGATAATATCATTTAAAATCTATATCACACAATAAAATGAGATACCTATACATACAACACATACATGTATATTTTTGATTATTTTAAAGATAATTTTCTAAAAATATATTAACGTTTTTGGAAAAAAAACAATATTTTATAATAATTTCAAGTCGTTGCAAAATGAACTGTTTGTAAAAAAAATATATTCTTCTACCTTTTATCATTATTATTTTCTACATTTATTTTACATTCTTAATAGTTAATATTTTTTTAATATAATTTTCAGAAACAAATTATTTCCTTGAGAATTTCAATATATAAAAATCGTATATTAAAAAAATAGTTAATTGGTTATTAGCCAAACTTGGAAGTTCTAAAATTTTCATATTTTTTACGATGAACATTAGAACATTCTGAGCAAGATACGAATTTGGATCATATATACTTATCTATTTTCATATACAAAATCTTTTTTTGATAATTTTTTTCCTATTTACAGTTTAGTTTATTAAGCTTATTTTATATATTGTAATAATTGCAATTTTCATATATATATATATATATGTATCTATTCTCGAGTATGAATAGAGTCAATTACATTTTATTGAATTTTTTTATTATTTATTTATCGAGAATGTGTAGATATAATTTTAATTTAAATTATTGGAAATTTATAAAACAGAGCCGCTTCTATATTATAATTGCCCCCGGAAATTGGAAAGTAAGTGGAGGTTACCGTTGCGCTATGAAACGCGTCTCGCTATTCATATTTTTGTTCTTTAGTAGTTGTCGCCGTAACGTCATCGATCACCGCAAATTCATTATCGCGGTTGGTTTTAAATTTACATTTTGTTTTCTAAGTTTAATATTATTAAAATATACTCAAATATCACTCAAAATATATGAGTATCAATAGAATAGTCAGTTATTAATGCTTGATTTTTTGTTTACTTCTCCCGGCCTAAAGACTCACACCTTGCCACTGCAATTGTTACTACTGTAATGTTTAACGGTTTAATAATATAATCTATAAGTTATTGATTTGAAAAATAACTAACATGATTATTATTGATTCTCGTATACATTACGCCAAAAACATAAGTATTTATTTTGTTCGATTTGTATGAAAGTCTTTAAATCTTTTTAGCAAGCTTTTTGCATGATAAATTATTATTATATTCTATACGGGAGACCCAATTCCGTCGTTTCCGTTGGTGCCTACTCTTCTCGTTACGTTTTCCTGTTTTGTCAACGGGTAATAACAGCTTAACGCGTCAAAGAACATCGAAGAAGTAACCACTGACCTGAATGACAGGCCACAGTGTTATATGTGACTGCAAAGAGGAACACGTCCGTGGCATCAAACATATAGTCTTATGGTCGGCGGTGGTCGCAGTGTTGAGGGAGGGTGAAGGAGAAGGATATAATGAACGCCTCTTCATACGTCTCTCTCATTTACGCGCCATATAGAGAACAACCCTTAAAGATTTATTATTATGTGAATTACCCAATATCATAATCGCATAGTAAGTGTTTATGGTTACTATCGGGTAAACGAGTATCGGAACACAAAGGCCGTGACGAGCACCTCGTCATATTATACTACATGTATCTCATTTAATCGGCTTTAAGAAGATATAATATGTGCATTTTTCAATATCATTACAGTATATTAAGTGTTTAATTTATACGATTGCCATCAGAAACTAGGTCGTTCTGGAAATGTAAAACATAAGCCCCCTTCTTCACATTTACCCGAGATCTAATACTATACAGGCATACACGAGATACCATTTATGATCCAACTTTGTTTTACTATCATCCTATTTATTCACTCTGTTTTATACCTCTACCGAAAAGCAACCTACGACTGCCGACTTTAAATTAATAATAACGACACTAATTAATTAATCACCGTCTATTTTCTACTACAATAACAGTATTACATACCTTTCAAGAAACGGACAGACGATTCCCACATAGTCTTAACGCCAGTATTAGTAACACTTTATTTTGATTGTATTTCATTTCAATTTAGTGATTATGTTAAATCGTTTAAGCTATTAAGTTTTAAAAGCCCTGAATAAATAAACAGTGTGAAGTGGAACCAAATGTCCGAACGGATCCCCGGCGTTTCCGTGACGAGCAATAAAAACAATTTCAATTGCAAATATTCTATAACAATCGGTTTTAATCAATCCACAGTAGATATAATAATATATGTATATGCATAATGTTATATTTGTTATGAGTAATGTGGAAAATACGGACGCTTCATGCATTCCACTGTATTTTTGGCAATATAAATAACTTTACTGTTTAAATATTTTCTATATTGTGAGGGCATTTTAATATAATCCTTATGCTATTTATGAAATGACTGATTTCTAAAAATGTATTTATATATATTAAAGGTATTCGTGGAAATAAATTATATTTCTGAGTTGTGCAAAAATTTAAAAATTTTTGAAACTAAAATTCGTGTTTAATTTGCTGTTTTAGCTTATTACTGCATAATTGCACATAAATATAATAAATAAACTACTCTGTTTAACAATAATAGTGGTCCTCTGTTTTTGATTCACTAATTCACTATGAATGCACTCGATAATAACTCTCGTGTATCCCTATTTTTTATAATCTCGACATTTCCAAATGTCCAACATAAATTGTTAGTTTGTTAATTTGTTCTGGCTACCTACCTATTCAGATATAATATCTAATAATCATTTAAAACCAAAAAAAATTTCACAGAGTAGTCGAAATTTTACATTGATTATCCTGTTTGCGTGTTTATACTCACAATATTTAATTAATATTATATGCATAATGAAGAATTGTATTTTTCAACATTATAAACGAAGTGCAAAGCTGCTGGATAACTTTATATATCAAAATGTCATACAACTTATGTAGAAATAATTATTGTTAAAATAAATATTAACAAACTACTTAAAAAGTAATTATTTAGTTTGTAGAGAGTTTGTTTTGCTATGAACAAAACTCGAAACATGAATCCATATTATTATTTTACATTTTTCGCTAGGTGTTAACCGTTATATAAAAAGTTGCGGCCATATTATCTGATGATTACTACATTTTCCACCTAAATTTTACATTCAAAACGTTACCCGGGCATTCTATAAAACGACCAGTCACTTATTCATTAACATAATAATATTACATATCTATCTATTGTTGTTAAAATGCCTAATAATATTACGTCCGATGGCGTTCCTCCATTCGCACGCTATGGATGATGGATAAACTGTGTACAATGAGCATTCCAGATTTTGGTCTCGGACGGTTTGTCGATGATTTTAAATTCTTATTTGTTTTAACGCCGCCGTCCGAAATATGGTGCATACCGATAAAAACCATTTCCTGGTTCCCGCCGCGAACAACTGTTTAACGTGCACGAATATTATTCCGCACACGCGATCACCGGTATGCACGCATACAACACGACTCATTCACACCCACCTTCTACCATTCCACCCACCTCTTCGCTATGGCGTGTACTCAGTCGGTGGGCATTGTTGTTAATTTTTTAATCACTCGCGACGTGGGGTCGAGTATATAACGATGACATCCGTCGGGCACGATATGGCACGTGATATAATAATATCGTCGTCCAACCACATTAAATACGACAGAGCGCCCCCTCCACAAATCTATCTACTCACCCCTTCCCACTCGATCGGGCGTGCGAATGCGGCGACTCTCGCAGAGGAGACTTTAAGCGTCCGAAGGTCGTGGCGTAATCAATTATTCCGCTCTGATGGTGGGGAGGGGGGTCCGGTCATTAGCGCGTGTAAAAAAACACCCTCGGGGGGATTCGGGGCGAGGAGATTGATCTGGTGTCCGAACTCGCTAAATACAGGCGGCTCTGCTGACAAATCTGCACGAAACTTATCGGGACGGCTGCCGAGACGTTTTTACGTGCACGCCTGCGACTCGTCTCCCGGCGAGACGAACAACAATAGCTCTCATCCACCTTTCCGACTACCTCCACCCCACTAAACGCCACACCCTTGACGGCAAATGCTGGGAATCGTAGACGACCAATCTTTCTCTGCAAGGGAAACGTCATGGAGGGAGGGGGTTTCCTGCGGTGTTCGCGTGAATATTTTTTTTCTAACGAGACGCACGACGTGGTATTATTATATTATTATTCTTGTGTCCAACTTCGCTAACTCAAAACCGAATACCTACAACTCGACACAATGGTTTTATTTTGCTCTGCGCGTTTATATAATGACGTGCATTGTATGTTATGATATGACATATTGATTTGCCACAACTTCATAAATAATAATACGACCATTTATTCTACCAGCTGTAAATATTATGTAGGTGCATTATATACACTTTTGAAGGGCGCAAATGATGTATTCTTTTCAAATTTTTATGAATAAACTCAAAAACGTCTCATTGTTTACTTCGTATTTCATTTATATGGATCTTTTTTTATATTATTATTATTATTCAACTATATTGCAGTATGACGTTCTTGACTACTAAAGTATTTTGCGACTCAAAAAATGATGATATCTAATATCAAGTACTAATATTTATTGCATCATCGAATCTTAATAATATTTATTAAGTAAATTTACAACGTAATATTACACATTTACGTTTATATTATAATATTATAGCCTGTTTTTTGTTGACATTTGTATTAAATAATTTACATTGATAAAACATTATTTGACGATTATAACACGAATATAATAAAATATTAATAAAAAATTATTATTATAAGTATTCTATTACATTTTTTGTAGTATTCCAATTAAAAATAATATACAAAGTTTCTATAACGGGATGTTATAGAACATAATTCGGACAATTCTGTGAATTGTGTATTTATTTACTATTTTATCGTATACACCTTTATCATTATATTTGTTTACTTTATGATTTACAATAGATTTTAAAATACAATATAAATGTAATACAAAAAATACATAAAATATATTATAATATAATATACAATATCTGCGGGCCCACTCACGACTTTAGATGATAAATGAACACTGCAACCGATGATGGCCGGTTAAATGAATAATGATAAATAATAATTATTCATCATTGAAATTGAATATTTTTGTTATGAGTTCGTTAAAATTCGTTTATTCAATTTTTATTAAAATATAAATTATGGGTTTAAATCAAGGGAATTATGATAAACAGAAAAAATTATAACCCGGTGTTATGTATAGGCAATATAGCTACACAGCTGTTAAACAAATTAAATTAGAGTATCATCGTACATTTTATTCGGCTTACACTTATACAAACCCGAAAATAAAATACCGATACTATTATTTTGACACAGACTTTCTATATAAATGCCCAAGGAATTTCTGTAACGGATAATTAAAATTAATACAATTGTATTTAAGTCAGCACTCATTACGCTAACATAAAAAAAAGTTCTGCCAATGGGAATGCAGTTATGATTTAAAAACAAAAATAATATTATTATTGCCTACCTATTATTTATAGTTACCATTCATAAAGGGATTATGTTCTTAAGGCAGTTTGTACGGTTTTATTAAAAAAAAATAATTAACACATTTTATATCCATCGAGGAAAAAATATGTCTATATGAGATTATGAATACAATATCGCAACATTTCTGTTTGTCGTGATTATTGTTAATGCAAGGTTGTCATTTTACTATCATTGATTTTATATATTTTTATCCTACGCTTCTATTATAGAAAAATAAAATTCATTTATTATAAACTAATACAATATATAATATTAATTTATCATTAAATCAATAAACCTTTCTATTAAAATTTCACGTTTTTAATATCTTAGTTATTGTTTTTCACGACATGTCATTAACTACATCAATGTTTTCCATTCGCCTAATTTGGAAATTTTCGAACTTCATTAGTTAATGACACTAATTATAGGTTATTTATTTTTATACAACCATTAACTATGGTATAACACAATAGTAATACTCAATAAATATGCTATCCATGTAATAAAAAAATGTATACATATTTATTTATTTATTTTATTTTTTTATATTTATACTTCAAGAAGATAATGGATCCCACTGATCATGTTGTTCTATGACACATCGTATAATCCCTTCAATAGTCCAATATTTTATTGGTGATATTTAATATTAGACTCTTAAGTATGATATAAAAACAAATAGAAGGTCAGAATAATAATATAATTATATAGTGTGTGCTCCACCCAACTTTTGTTAGTTAGGTTAGTTGAGAAATTTATACTTTACACGGAATAGCGAGTAGAAAAAACGAAAACAAACAACTCGTCCACCTACCCTAATAACGTTGTACGAGTATTTTTGCACGAAGAAACTTTACTATATATAAGCCCATTTAAAAATATATGAAAAGCAAATTTAAATACAAGGAACCCATAATTTAATGTTTTAAGACTACCCCATTGTACGCAATATTAGACATAGGACACGTCATCTTAATGTAACATGATATCAATTTTTCCCTCAAACGCGTAGGAATTTCTTTTGTTGTACCTACATTAATTTAAAATATGAATTTTAATAATCTGAGGTTGTGACTGAAATAACGTGCATTTTTATCACGATATACAACTGAAAGTTACCTTATCTTGTTATCATAAATAATTGTAAAATTGTTTCGTTTTTGCGTTTAAAATGCATATAACTAACAATATTTCATATTATTTAGCATAGTCTTACTCAACTTAGACATTTATATATTATATTTGTATTCATAACGTAAAAGTATTAACTTTAAAGCCACAAGTTTGACTCTGTGTCGGTATCGTATTAAATGTCAACCAAACAAAATAAAACCAAAGGTAATTCATAAAACATTGTACGTTCAAAAAAAAACCCCCGTTAATTATGCGTTATATATTTAAACCAAAATAAACAGTTATAAATTAAAAATAAGTTCATTATAATTTATAGTAGTGTGTTATAATAATATGTTGAATTACAAAATATATAGTTAGTGTTCCACAAACATTAACAAATTTAAATTGTAATATATAATAATGAAATTAAAATATCGTCTGCATTATAAATTATTAAATACTCATGAGACATACTGTTAAATAATTATTTTTTTTATGTTTATTGATCATCCATGCTAGTTTTTGTGGAACTTTTTTCATATTTTCCATTGCATCAAAATTGTAATAACACGGTTAATAAATGATACAATAATTTGAAATAATTATATTTATAATTAGTTGTACAATATATAATATATAATAAGGTTACTGGATTTTAAATAGAACAAACACGTTTTGACCTAAAATATGTTTAGATGGCTGGCTCAGCAGCTTATTTTAAAAATTTAATTTCCAAATTTGGAGTTTAATTCAGGTTCCGTTTAATTTTTGTTCAATGGCATACCATACAGTTTCTCTGATTCATAGTGGATATGGAGCGACGATATAAAAAAACCGAGAACAAAGATATATATTTTAAATATTTAGAAATTTGTGATAAGTTATTCAAATATTTGTAATAATAATAGGTAAAACTAACATGAAAATATTATGTAACAGTAATATTCAATAAAATATAACTATTATTATTATTAGATAATGATGATATCATGTTCTTTGTCATGTGTCCACGATGTTAAGTGCAATATTATTTGACCTACAGAAATTCCGATGGACGATACTATAACATTGTTCAAATATTTAACATCAAAACCAACACTGTTAAGGTCCACGATTGATCATCAATCTGTCCCTTGACAAAGGATTAACAAACAGTAGACGTGCAAGCGTTTGAACACAAAGCTTGAAATCAGTTCGGAAACTAATTTTTGGTCAAAGTCTGTCATAAATTGAATGCGCATTGACTAGAAATAAAAGAGCACTATATATAAAGAGTACAAATACACAATAATTAATATTATAAGTTATGACATTATATATGAAAAAATATAAATTTATGTAAACAAAATTGTATTAAATATTATAAAATGCACTGATAAAATGTTTTAGATGATAACAGTAGTGGTATAATTCACTGCGAATATAGAGACCGCCAAAAATATAATTTAATAAATAACCATAATAATTAAAATAAAGCGTTAAAAGCTAGCGGCTGTAATATTGGTGGGGTGGCACAAACGTTTTGATGTCACATTACCGATACGTAATGTCCAAACTGAAAGTTGATAATTTTAAATTATAGAAATCGTTTTTAATTTCAACATTTTTTTTAAAATTAGTATATTTTGGACTGATTATCAAATAAGTTGTTTATAATAATATTTGTTCATCAAATTCATTTTTCCCAGATTTGATTTGGAAAATCCTTTTTAACTAAACTTATTACCCAAACACGTTTTGGAAATTATAATCCATTAAAATAACCACTTGACCTAATTTGGTGAAAATAATTTTAAATCGTACAGATTACAGGATCTGGGCTTTAACGTCTTATTGTGCACAGGTAAACAAAATAGTTTCGGATGCACGTCAATGAATTAAATAGGATATATGCTTTGGAATTTTAACTAAAAATTTAAATTAATTTAACACAATCTTGCCGTCTTGTTTACATCATATATTAAAATTACTGCACCTATTAAAATTAAAACTAATTCACTTCACTACAGACATTACGTATTTCTTTCATTACCATAAACAAGTAATGATTGAGAAATCTGTGAATAAGTAAATGGCGTTTTTTGTTATAAAATCAATCTTAATGGTTTTTTTTATAGAAATATAAAAGAATTTTAGATAATAATAATATTTTAGACATAAGTGATACAACTTGTTTATTATCAAGCCACTAATTTTCCTCGTAGATATTCTTATACTTATTTATCTTGTATATAAGTAAAATACTTTTTTACTATATTATGGTATGTAATTTCAATCTATAGAATTAATTGTATTCATTATAATCGAAATCATATTCTATATGTATTATGAAATTGTATTATTAGAAATTGGTAATTCTCCAATCACATAGTATTACATAACTAAAACATATATACAGATAATGAAAAATAAGAAAAATTCAACCGTTCTAATCGTAAAAGATTTTCTTTTACGATCGCAAAAGCTAATATGACATGTTTTATTATATTTCTCACTATTTCGTATTATATATTTACCTAGTTACATTGTTGAAAATTATTGTTGATGGTACAAAATATACTATTTATATATGTAAATGTATATGATGTGGAATACAACATCTTTGGTAGTCTGCTCGTTTCTCTCATTATTTTACATAGACATGTAAATCCCCGAAACGCCTATGAAACGCCTACTAAAAATTCAAACTCGGGATTGCAGTACGACGAACGAATATTAGTTTGTACCACTTTCGAAGTATTGCGACTCGCATGAACACATAATTTTTGTACGTCATAATATTAAAAAAATATAAATTATGATTCGGGTCACGTGATAGAAATATCTCGGCAAAGACAGATAGGCAGTAGGCAAGGGAGTTTATAAATTGTGTCCAAAGTAAACGGGAAGATAGTACATATTGCGCTCGAAATGATTTAATTTCTATAATGGGCACAGTAACTTGCGCCCATAGTAGCCTACTAGGGACCTCGATTTTCTCAAAATCAATTTTGAACACTATATTTTTATATATTTGATTGGTGTAAAATGTAAAAGCCAAAAATTTTGTCGAGGAGGTATATCGTACATAGTATACACTGATTTCTAAATAATACTTAAAATATTGAAGTTAAATACGTAAGAATATTTTTTCATATTATATGGCAATACAAAGTTATTTTAGTTTTTTTCAACTGCAATAAAGTAATTTGGATGTTAGAAAATTCGATAATAATAATAGTAGCCTCTATGTTACATGACAATTCGTAAGCTGCATACTTAAATGCTATAAAAGTGACCGATTTATGTATCGAATATAGGTACGTATGCGCTTTATACGATAAAAATCTTAATCGTTATTAGTCGTGTGTTTATTTTACAGCGTACTACGTGCTTAATACCGAATTCATAGAATATTATTTTAGTTCTTTCATTTACTTTTTTTTTTTTTAATTTAACAAATTTCACATTAAAAATTATTAAATAAAATGAGTGCTTAAAGCATTTTTTTCCAAAATAAACGCAAGATAGATTCAAGTCCTAGTACCAGTTTTAATATAAATAAAGACAGTCATGACACAGATAATTTTAGTACTAATAGTACTATAAATATCAGTCAACAAAAATATGAAAAAAAAGAAGTGCCACAGCTCCTTCATCAGTTCATCAGTCGATTATTTCTGCTAATAAATTATATATTAGACTGTATTTAAATTCCTATTTTAATAATGAACTAAGTTTAAAATTATTGAAAAAGCCCATGGTTTTCTTGTTATTGTCGAAGCTTTAGAAGAACTATCAAAGGTACTGAAATTTCAAAGACCAAAATAAAATCCTACTAACTCTTTATAGCTGCTAATACATCAGCTTTTATTGTTATACTGCAAATAATATCTGCTTATTCCACTAAATTTGAACTTGAACAAGTTAATATAAATTTAAAAACGGTGAACAATCACATAATAAAACTAATTGATATTCTGCAGTTATATAGAAACAGTTCATCGACTGAATTTATCGTAATATATACAAAAGCTGAAGAACTTTATGTTGATATATATCTCCCTTGAGTAGTTGAACGACAGATTCAAAAATCAAATCATCTGTCTACAAACCCTGAAGATTTTTCAAAAGATCAATTTTCGTTCTTTTTTATTTCCTAAATTCATACCTATCTTCATTAAAATATAATTTTTCTAAAATTCCCATTCAATAATTTTCTCTTATGAATTTCTATTCCTATGATATGAAAAATTTAAGTAAAGAACAGTTTATTTGCATATAAAATGATATTATAAAATTATATGGAAACATTTCGCCATCGAATTTTGTAACTGAAACCACAACACAGTATGGAAATTAGAAAAATGATACAAAACCATTAGATTCTATTGAATACTTAAATTTAATTGGAATGTCAAAAGAATTTTATCTAGCTGTGGCTAGATTGGAGTAACTCCTCCAACAACCTGCATTATTGGACATTTATTTAGTACTTTGAGACCAATGAGTGACTAAAATGAGTGATGACTGATTGTCAAAATTATGTATAATGAGTGTACATAGAAAGAACTAGAAGAGGATAGTAAATTCATTGAAAATGAAGTTGAAGAATTGGAAAAAAACCTAGACATTTGCAGTTATTTTTTAAAATATAAGTATTTCGTTAATAATTATATAAAATAAAATATTTTCAATATCACTATTTTTTTTTTTAAAGTTGTATTCTTTTTTTTTTAATCAAAGGTGTGCAAGTGCAACCCCTTGCACCCTCCTCATGGCACACATGGATATTATGCATGTTACGATTTCCGTAATATTTCATTGAGTTGTTCGTACAACACCATGAAATATAATTATGTGGAAATTACATATTACTATAGTAATTTATAGGAATAACTTATTATATTATTATTATTATTATTATTATTATGTATTCTGTGTATAATTTATCTGATAAAAATGTTTTAAATAGTCTAATATAAGTACCTATATTATTTAATTAAAAAATAAAATGACTTCTTCGTGATGTCTCCCGAATAATACTAAATAACTATCATGCAAATCATATTACTTATAAAAAACCTGTATACAGAAATGGATACATCAAAATATTTTGAGTACTATTTATAAATTTCTCCCTTTGTTGTACACAATTTATATTGTCGCGTATAAACTCTCCTGATTCAAAACTGATATAGATACCTACTACTTAATTATTATTATTGTTCGACGGCTAACAAAATATGCCGTGCGTTTAATTTGTGAGTCTTAAAGAATATATTTAATAATAATTTTTTTTACTTATTTATTTTTTTTTAATATATTTCATAAGTATTGGTCGTTCAACAGTCAATATATTATTTATATACATATTGTAATTTTAAATATATGCCGTTTTTTAATTTGTCTCATGACGTTCAGTTGAAATGCTCTTCTCGATAGACAACGTCGATAATAGTAATAAATGATAGATTTCAGTATGGTCTAACGACATATGAAATAAAATTCGCTTTTCACAGCCATCCAGCCGTGATACGGAAGTCATTACTATATCAGCGGCTAGACATATACAGAGTGATTCACCAAGCATGCTCACTCATATTTTTTCATTTAATCGTCGATTTTTTCAAATTCTGATTTTCGAAGGTTTTAAATATACTTGAAGACCATATTTTCAAATTCATGTGATTATTTTTGTACTATTTAAAGAATGTTCCATGTGGATATACAAACTTATATTATTAAAGTAAAAACCTTCCTTTCCAACTAAAAATTATCAAGCTGAAAATTTTTGTGAAAACGTTGATGTATCAAAGTCAAAATTCAAACGAACAGTGTTTTTGAGTTATTTAACTATGTGTACTAAGAATAATAGGTTCTTAATAATAAGTTTAGAAGATACCAAAGGCTATGGCAATTTGAAAATTTAAGTAATAAATATTAATCTGTAAGTATTTATAATTCATTAAAAACGATTCAAATACGGTAATTACTAGATTCAAAATTACATTTATTTTATATTTTTTTAATACCATTTTTAAGGATTATTTTCACTAAGTAGTAAAAAAATTTTAATAACTAGACACTCTCGGTCACTAAAATTTTGTTTCCTATTTAAAGGGGGTACATTTTTGATATTTATAAAGAGTTTATATAGTTATGTTAATAATGTTATTACTTAATGTTTTTATGATACAAAAGTAAGTATAATAATTTTAATATGTATTATTAAAATACATATTTATATAAATATTTAATAAAACAGAAATAAATATTAAACAATAATAATATTATAAATAACAAAAAAAACATAACTTTTATGTTTTCGTTATTTTAACGGAAATCTAAAATTCGCTACAAGACACTCTATAAGTAGTACAAAAAATCTCAAAAATCTAAAAATTAGGTTTTTAATCACTTATATTTAAAAATCAACAAAATCAGAATTTGGATAAATTGATTATTAAATGTAATAATAGAGGTGAGCATGCTTGATAAATCACCCCGTATCACTGCTATAGCTCAGTTCTCATTCCGCGTGATTATTATTGCACTCGACGAAAGTGCGTCGTAATAGAACGACACGTATCGTTTTTAAAAAAAATGTACTTTTCTGTTTTTATTAATGCGAAATATCCACTTGATTGCAACCGTATAAGCAGACCACAGAGTGTTTCTACAATAAGCCAAAGACTACCGAGTACATATCATGTCAACAGTATAATATACCGTGATATATATATTGGTACCAATATAATATTGCAACGATTACGGTAACATCGACCTAGCTTTGATTGCCATTATTCATCACGACGCTCGCAATCGTGTTTTTTCACCTGCAGTCAATCATATCAATAAAAATAATAATGTAATAATAATAGTATGCAATAATAAAATTGATCACTGGAAATCCGTACTGGTCGGCCCGGTACTGGGGTATGCTTTCGTTTTGTTAAATTACCGTCACCGGTATTTTTTTAACAAACACATAACACGGACAATTTTTGCGTTTTAAAAATACTGCTACAAAATACTATAAATTATAATATTTGCGCGTTTCCATTGGATTACTCCGAAGGGTTTTTGAACACCGTCATGGCTAGGAATTGTAGTGAGTATGCTCGCAGGTCAACTGCCAGTGCAGTTATTTGTGAAATCATATTATGTTGTGACACACGGATATAAACACATGTGAGCGATATATTTTTTTTCGGTTGAACCTTATATTATTATAGTAATATCGCCGTGCCAAATAAATACGATTCTCTGCAGCTATTCTCCAATCCAATTTGTCATGGGTCATTCACGAAAATCATTGTTATAACTAGTCTTTGAAACAGTGATTTACTTACCAAGTCTTTTCGAAATACCTATAGCTATATAAAATGACTTCCTACTTCAAAAATTTATTCTGCTACCTTAACCATGTACCACGTGCCTGTAGCAATCTATATAAAAATGCCTGTAATTCCAAATTTTACAGTCTTCTTTTTTTTTTTTTTGTTGCACAATATTATAAACTTGTCCGTGGATTTTTTTCCTGATGTCTTTAATTGTTTATAGTGCCAGAAGTTCTGATTTACATATGATTATGATTGTAAGTATAATTTATTTTTGTGTCAACTGCTTAATAATTTTCCAAGAGTTACAGAGTATTTATAATATATATATTATAAATATACATAAAAAATACGATCCTCATACGGCCGAGTCATGCGGTCTGAACCAGTCAGACTGCATCACATATTATAGTATACTCGTGACACGTATATCCTCTCCCTTCTCCTCCTGGTCCACAATGATCACACCGTTGATACGATGTGACAATTCAATTACCTAATATATCTGAACGCCCGACTGCTCAAGGTTATACAATATTTCTATCGTTAAAAGCACGAAAACGTACGACCGACAATTATTGAAGGTCCTATTTTATTTGAGTGTCAGTATCTGTGTGTCTGCGATTGTATGTCTGTCTGTCTATCTATCTCTCACTCTCTCTATCTCTACGTCGACACTATGATTTCTAAACGTAATCATCACATATACTAAATGTAGTAATATCAAATAATCAAATGAAAATAATCTGTAGAATCTCAATTATATTGATCCCAAAGTTTAATTTACTAATACGATTTTCCGTCACAAAAGATGTTTCATCGTGTAATTTGTAGAGACGTTGAAAAATATTTTGTTTTATAAAACTAATTATGCTCTATAAATATTTTCAAATAATATTATTTGGTTTTATTTTACAAATTTTCATATAAAATCGAGATACAACTCCTACAATATTGAAATATATACTTCACAACAAAAAAGTTATAGATTTAAATTACGGTTGATTTTTTCAATCACGCAGTTCGCGTTACAATCAAGCACATTATTTACGGACATGATTTCATTAAAATGTAATTATTTTACTCAAAAAAAAAAAAAAAAAAATACTTACAGGATTATTTTTTTTCAACACCCATTTTAAAGTAAATTAAAAACTTTAAACAACTTTATACTCATATTAATAATGAGTTTTTAGACAACTCTGTATATGTCTATCCAGACATTAGTCTGCTTTTGAAGTCAGAAGATCCGTAAGGGATTGTATGATGTTATGTATAAAAAAATAGTTTATTGACCGGACACTAACGTCACAGATGCAACGAGAGGAAAAATTAAGCACACAAAGGCAAAATTTTCGAAAGCAAAGTTTTTGAATATTAACAAGTATCATTAATCTCCTAAAACTGCCAGAAGGTAAAATACGAATGGACCTGATAAAACGTTAACTATTGAAGCCGATGGTCGATAATAATTTCCGAGATTTTAAATAATGTTTAAAGTTTTTATTTTTATATATTTTTTTCAAAATATACAATAATGTTTGATAAACAACTTTTCTTGCTACCCACAAAGTTCCCTAATTATGTGTATTAAAATCATATTTTTAATAATATTGAATGAGCTATATATACATACTACTGAACAGTTATGGATTCAAAAGTCAAATTAGAGAATTTTTTTTAAATTATGAACTATGAATTTTTTATTACAGAGTTATGTTTTATGTAAAGTTTAATCCATCAATATTTATATTATTTCTAATAATACTAATCACGTAATAAGTGTATAATAGTAGGGTAACATAAACTGTATAAACTGTATGAACTATAAAACAGCGTAAACAATTAAACAATGAAAATTGTTTGAAATTTATTATATTTTAAAATTTAAAAATACTACTAAAAAGTCTTCACTCACATTCGTTTAATAATATAATAGCAGTTTATTTTTAATTTAAATTAATAATAAGTCTGGCAGGATTTTTTTAATTTATAAGATTTACAATTTGATGCCGACCATTTTTAATGAAAAGATTATTATTTTTTTTTCTACCATTGTAGATAATAATATGTTTTGCTTTTTTATCATTGTTTTTCATAAAAACCCATTGAACAAATTCATATAAATATTGCATACAACAAATAAAATTTTACTATTTTAAAGCCGTAATAAAGTAACAAATGTGTATTGGTATTTTAATAATTTCTTCAATGGTGTTAATTAGTATTAATTAAATTTTCTATTCTCTCTCTCTATATATATATATATATATAAATAGATTTATTTTTATTATCTACTAGCTGATTCCGTGCACTTCGTTGCCCATAAAAAAAATTGTGTTTTATCGAGAAAAGTCTGAACATTCATGTTTTCGATTGAATACTATTTATTCAAGTGCTTTTGGATACACAATGTTTTTTGTTTTTCTTTCTGGAAAATTAAAAAATTAATTATTATTATTTTAAATTAAAACCAATAGTAACTATTTATAAATAAATATTTCCATTGTATATCTCAAAATCCTTGTTTGAGCAGCTACCGAAGTTGGACTCTCCCTTTTTAAATTAGTCTATCTTCTTCCCCTCAGAGGTCTAATCTATCTCTGTCTCAAATTTATTCGCAATCGGTTGAATGGTTTGGGAATGCGTAAAGGACAGACAGACAAACATAGATATTATGTTATATAATATAGATGTTATAAATTTACATAAATTCAAAATTTCATAATCATCAGTTTTTGTATGAAAAAAATATAAAATTGTTTTATGTATTAACTTTTTCATAGATAACTACAGATATTTTTTTATAAGTTATTTTTGTTATACCTTAATTTCTGCAGGAAATAATGTCTTTAGCTTTTCACTGTCATAAAAATATTTGATTTAAATAGATTTTTATGTAGGCTCATTACAATATTTTTATATATTGGAAAGGTAGCTTAATATACATATAAAATATAATTGAATAATTAATCTTTATGAGATTATATTTTTATGAAAGCATTTCATAAACAGTGTCACAAGCCATGCTTCATGTTAAACATAACTAGTTATTATATTTATTTAATTTATAAATTACAATTTTAAATAAAACATTTTTAGTTATATTACTCCAAAAAAATATGCAATGTGTATATAGTTAATGAATATTAGATACATTGGAGTAAATAATAATAATCAATTTTCCATGTACGAAAAATACATTAACAGATTACTCACAATCATACATTAATACGTATTAATGTCGGTACCTAACAAATAATAATTTATTTATTTATTTCATCAGCAAATCATATTAATTTAATAAAAAAACACTTTTTATAGATATTTGCTTACATTTGAAAATCTCATGTCAAGACGAATATAGATAACAACCAGATTTTTATTTTGATGAAAAAAGCTTTCAATTTTTCCTTTATTATTTAACGATTAGACTCATATTTCCGTTAGTAACAAGCACGATGAATGTTCGACTTAAAAGCGAATTATTGTTAAAAGTTACAGTCAATAATAGATTTTTACGAAGAAAAAATGACCAATGAAAACGTATGAAATGAAAAAGGGAGATATATACCTACGTGAAGTGCATGAGGATTTTGGAATTTTATTTTTATGAAAAGAAAAACATAAATAAAAAGGTAGAAAAGCGTTTAAAAAAAATATATATATATATAATAAGCGCATTCATAAATTATTATTCTCCTTCAAAATAACGGTAAATAAAATTACAAACCGACAAATAGAAAAATGTGTATGGAAAAAGGATGACATTTTAAAATAAACATAAATATTCATACGTATATTATAATACATCCACTGCACAATGCACATAAACTAAAAAAAAATTACTGTTTTTTTTTTTTTTGTTAACTTTACAGTGCGCATAAAATGATAATATAATTTATTGTACTGTATAGACACTTGAATTGATTTACTTTTTAATTATTATTTATATACGAGCTATGTAAAAGGTACCTAGAGTTAAATTAACAAAATCATAAGTACTCATTGTCGATGTCTATCAAAGTGATATATATCACGATCGACAATATTTGTCCAGTTTGTAGTAATAATGTTTACAGAAATAATTAAATAAACGGGGTGAGATCTATTGAATTTTCCATAATGTGTGTAATTTTTTCTTAAGTTTTTATAAAAGACTATACAATATTTATCAATCATTTTTATAGATTAGTATTTGGTTGCAATATTAAGGTCACTCTAAAATTCCAAATATTTTTCTTAAAAATTCATAAAACCTTAAAAGTTATGAAAAAATAAACCAAGCTCTTTTAAAAAAATCTCGACTTTATTTTATAAACTAACTTCCTTTATTGAATTTTAGGCTTTCAAATTTAAAAATAATACCTTAAATATACACAAAACTCTAAAGTAAGTAATAATGATTAAAATATAGTTATTAATATTTTTATTATATATAAAAATTGAAATAATCATTACCTAATAGTAAAACAATATATTTTAACAACAATTCAGTTTTAATAAGATCAAAAATTTGAAATTAATTTTACGTTTTATATAATGCAGTAATAATTAAAAATTAAGAAATCTCACTCTGCGAGCGTGCTAAATTCCCGGTTTCTAAACGTATTTAAATACAATGCAATAAACTAAAATTCCATAATTTACAACTTATGTACAGTAAATAAATATCTTATTATCAATATTAGTATCTATATATTGGTAACTGATGGATGGACATAATTGGGATACAAGGTGTTGTACCTGATATTTAGAATCGTAATAGTATACTATTTACTAATGGTTAAATAAATTGCATCATGATGAATAATATTGATGTGTCAATAATATCTACTTAATTAATTAATTAATCCACTTTGTATATAAGCTATCTAACTTAATGTGCATAAAAAGAATATTTATTTTTACTTAAATGACAAAAATGACTTTAAAAAAAAATTAATATTCACTTATCTATAAGATGAAACGTGTAGATTAAATAGAAACAAAAATGATATGAGCTTATAAGCTATAGCTAATAACTATATATCTGCAAAAAATTGACATGACCAAGCCTCTCCTGATTTTAATTTAAGCCTAAACGATTTTACAACAGAGTTTAAATTAACGATCACGCCTTGCATTTCCCTATTGATCAGTATTATCACAAATTTCGTAGAAATTCGCTATTAATATTTTATTATCGTAATCTAATAGAATGCAAATTATAATATTATAAACCATTTTATAAGCCAAACTGGAAAAATCAACTTGCCTCAATAACCGAAAAACAAAAAATAAAATTATATTCTTGTGAAGTGCCGTCGATGGGCTGCTTTTTCTTCAAGACAATCCGCTATAAACCTGTTTAATATATTATGCTTATTGTTTAAAGTGAATATTTAAAAATTAAAAGAAGAATAAAAATAGATAATATGGGTTAAATAGGCTACTATACCTACTTTAATTATCTTTAATTACCTACTCGATAATCATGATTCATTGTCTTCTAAAGGAACGTTAAATATATATCAACACGAATCAGCACTTTGAAATTGATCTTACAAACCAAATCAAATTTATTTGCGCATCAACACTGAATCTAAAGATGATTGTGTAATATTAACAATTAATTCGGGATGATTAAAATTATTATATTATACGTGATGGGGATTTCGGAACACTATGATTCAATTAATGTAGGGTTCAGTATTCGTGGTATATGAATTTATCCCAACGACTGATGCACGTCACCTTAGTTTAAATAGCCAATTTTATTTGGTTCGGTCGTTTTCCAGCAACGATCTGACGATTAACATTCGTGTGAAATATTCAAATCAAACCCGAGAACATGCGCATAATCATCATCGTTTTGTATTGTAAAATACTAATGCATTATTATGAATTCATTTTGAACTCGTCTCGTATTAAAATTATATAATCGACGAATATTTCTGAAAGTCTATTTTGGGTTTAAACAAAAATTCAAGCGATATTTCTCGACTTCAAATAATTGTATACATTCACGATCACATGCAAATTCTACATGCTTTATTAGGTACTTATTAAAGTTGGCTTAACCATAAATATCAAATCCAACATATATTTTATAAAAGTTTATACATAATGAAAAATCTGAAATTTTCTTTCCACGGTATTCTTTGATTATACGATTTGAAATGGTTCAAGCATGCAATTCGATTGATAGTTTAATAGAAATACATATTTTAAATATCAAAAGGTATTCAATTTATTTATAAGAAAACGCACCTCTCAACGTACCTAGTCAAGACGTTTGCTAGAAAAAAATGTTTATATTTCATCGGCGCTGTTAACGTTAACATGGTAATATGATAATTTTGTATTTTTAATATGAGAACTTGATCTAATTTTTAGTTAATTGTTTATATAAATGATATCTAACTTACATTTTAATGAACAAAAATCATATTTTTGTTTTAAAAATATAAAATTATGACTCGCTAATTAACATTCGTAAGTTTGTTGATAAAATTATTGTTTTACGAAATGCAATGCTTAATAATTGATGAAATACAAAAAAAAAGACGTTTCAAAAGAAATTGATTTGTTTAATTGAAATGAACCTTTTTACTCCTTCTTAGTATCGTACTTTGATAAAATTATTAAAAAATAAAAACAACCTAACACTCTTAACTGCAATAGAATCGATGAAATCTATCTCGTAAACGAAAACTCAGCCATCCGATATAATATTTGTAATTTTTTTTTAGCTTTGTTTGTTCACTTATTAAGTAGTTCTCAATAAATTTTAAGGATAACACTCTATATATTTTATCATTGTCGAGTATTGGTCGACGACATAACTTGGCGGGGAAGATTATGTAGCGTCAGAGTCATCATTCTGGATGGGATCCTATTATGGAAGTACTGTAGAATATAGATATATATAATATAATATATTTAAGATACATAACATCAACAACTATAATTTTAATTAAAATACAGTAAATTAAGCCTACACTGAAGCCAAGGAAGACAATTATAATCATTTTTTTGGGACAATTTATTGAGCTTTTATAATGTTAATTATAAAAAGTTGATATAAATAATTGATAAACATAATTACTCTAATAGGTAATGCCAGACCATATGACATATCTAGGTGAATTATAAAAATATTAGTAAATTTATTGGAAACTTGTTACCATCGGTTAGTATAATGTATAATAATTAAAAAAGTTTTATTATTTTTTTTCATCACTTCATAGTTCCGTATTTATTATTGTATATTACTATTATAGTTTATGCGCTAGCAAAAATTTAATCATATATTCATATCATAAAAATATTGTATAACTGCAAACGTCAACAATATTTTACCCATATGTAAAAAAACATATTTTTGGAACTTATTATTGAATTTTTTTTAAATTTAAACTATCTATTGTTAAATAAACGAGTAAATTGTATTTAAATAGGTATCTTTTGTATAATTATTATGGGTTATTGTCTTTTTAATGGATATTTAAAATATAAAGGCAGTTAGTGAGAAATTTTAAAATAGTGCTGTTTTATTCCAATATTACTGTATTAATAATCCATAAAATAAAGTATTTTAAAATGTCAACTAACGTTTGATAGTATTTATACAGTATTTAAAAACACAATATCGATATAAATGCACGGTTACACTTAAATAGTAGGGTTAACACATATAGTTAAGCTAATTGTATACAAATAATATATTAGGTACACAGACCATAGAGTCGAGACGATAAAGTGCACATAAGATTAAAGTCGCATTACACCTGCGGGTTGTGGTAGCCTTTGAAGATGCCATACTACTCGATTAAATCGCTCATACTTAAATAACTCTTCACTTTATCTATCATTTCTAATCTACGACAGAACGAACTTATCTCGTGGAAAATTTATGCTTTTGTGACGATTCGGTGAATTACGATCGTTACCATTTATGTAATTTTGGTAGAATAAATAAAACTCAAAATAGGTACTTAACTATTTAATATATAATGCTTTGATCGTTTGACGAAATCGGAAAAAAATAATGACTCGTGTACTTAGAATATTATTTATTTTAAATGTGGCGTATGGGATTTATGACTTATAAGACATCAACTAGCTTTAATTAAAGAGAAAGACAGAATATATAACGTAATTTAGGAGTAATATTTCAGAGTACATATATTTTTTAATAATTATTCTAAATTGCATTTGATTTCTTTTTAAGTTTTCACTTTACAGAAACATAAATTAACAACACATTTTTTAATCCAAAACTAATTTTTCCCTATTCAAACACAAGTGATATGAGGTATCTATGATATATTATATTCTACAAGATTAATTAACAAAATCATATGTTAAGGTTACAAAAATAAAATTCAATTTATTATAAAATCATTAAAATCATATACTACGCTTTTTTTTATTTTTATGTAGTGATTTGAAAAATATTAACACACTTATTTTATTTTTGGAATCATATTATTTCAGTAGATATATATTATTATGTCTACACGTTATTTAAATAATACTGTAATAGTATAATATTAATAACATGATTGTTTGAAGTTTTGAAACCGAATTTAATATCTGATTATCCGCAGTTGCGATGATTTAACCTTGCAGGATAATAATATATTACGGTTATTTTTATAAAATGGAGTATAATTTTCTCAATTAAAAAACAAAAATGTTTGGAATCGATACACTTAACCCGATGCATTGAGTACGTATAGTCAGACTACTTATTTTTACCCTAATGAACATATTTATACGTCCTTACATCATAACGAGATAATGTGAATGAACACCACGACATAATACATTAAGTATATGCGTTGTAACATTCCCCTGGTTATAATGATGTATATGAGCTATGAGAATTATATTAAACTAAGAGTGTCCGTGAATAAAAGTGGGGTGGAACGATGCGTAGCAAGTCAATCAAATTGTCATATATTTAACGAAATATATATATTTTATTATTACAATAATTCACAATACAATATAATTAATGACTGATTCATCATAGCATTTTCATAGACGAAAAAAATATATTTTGGTTCATAGATTTAGATAAAACACAAAATTTAACATAAAAAGGCATTTCCGTGTATTTCTATATAAATTTTCTTTATATAGATTCTACAAGCATTGCAACTCATTCCGGCGTCCTGTCATTATTTTACTAACGTTAATTTTCAATAATCGGTCATAATTGAAAGATGGCTTTAGCAATAATCCGTTTAATATTTTCACACGTGAGAGTGCAACATATGTTAAGCCAATTTAAAACTCGCTATCACCAATATCAACAAAAGCTTTTCTTAATATTATTCCCTACAATCGATAGATGCTAACAGCATAAGCTAGCATCAAAGGAAACTATTTTATAGAACAATAAATAACATTTTTTAAGACGATGTTATTGATACAATGGGAATAAATTTTCCATAAAGTTTGGGTCCAGTTTATTTAAAAAAAGCCACTAGTACACATAGTGGTGTATTTTCATGATAATTTTCTTTTATACTTGCATCATAAATTATATCAGTTACTATTCCAACTGATCCATTAGCGAGTCCTTTAGAAACACAAAGATTTCTGCGTAAGATAACTTTGGCACCTTTATATAACCTTAACTCTGTAGATAATCCCTGTGCGTCATGTGATAATGCTGATGCAGCTTCCGCGCAGTTATGTACTGCATTAATCAATGCAATAGGCTGTTCATTTTCTTCTAAGTTACACACACATACGCACATGCTTAGAAAATCCCCAATATATGCTCATAAAATGTGTAAATGAGTAATTAATCATAATTATATAACGACAGCATTTAGAAATTCCAAACTTAATCTATGCACCCTTCAGATAATCATGAATATATATTTTAAGTTTCATGACGATTGATCCAGTAGTTTAAGAGATAGCAATAATAAATTGCACGAACTGGGGGATAGAATAGCTACGCTTCGCTCCGCCCAATTATATATCAAATATTATGTTGAATGTCTATAGTTTGTAATATCAACATATCAGCAAAATAAGGATGGCATTATGAATATATAAAATTAGTTATGTCAGTTAATCTTTATAATGACTCTATTTTAAAAGTTAATTAGATACCGACAACATTAATATCATTTTTATGGTTCTGCGCCATGCAAAATGTCCACTAAACTTATAGTTATTAAGTATACTTGATAATATTTTTTTAGCAAATCAATTTCAAAAATTATCAAACTACATTGATTTAGGTATGTAATTACAAATACACGTTACATGAATAAATAATTATCTGTAATTTAAAAGTAATAGATTTTAAAAAAATCTCTAAAATTTCGTGGGCAATAATAGGTGTAAACAAATAGTATTATTATTATACTTATTCGTACACTGGTATAAAGCTAAACATAATCGATTGTAATCCTGTCGTATACAGGGTTTGCATTTGAAAAAATATGTTGTATATAGTAATTCAGAATTTAAACATTATACGACATTTGCGTTTATCGTTTATTGTTTTATCTTTAAAAATAATATCTAATATAGGAAATGACCCAAATACGGAATATGGCAAATTCTTGGATTGATTACCAAGATAAAAATGAATTACGTATTTCTTCAAAACCAATTATATAATATAATAACTTTTAAGAAAATAGATTTTAAATTATTTAGTTTTATGTTATTTTATGTTTAATGATATTTCATTTATTTTGTTTTCTATTATGTATTGTATATATATTATTATATATATATTTTGTATTATATATTGATATACTATACATTTTGTTAATTGTTTTATTTTATTTTATAATATTTAAATTTTTTTTTCCGTTTTAATTACGATTGCAAATTTCAATTTTTTGTTTTATCATATATAATGTTTGAAAGGCTCTTATCCTATACTTAAAATATTATTAAAATATAAATGCTCATATAATATTATATACAATATATTAAAATACATGTACCTATCTAATTCATACACGAATTTAAGCCGATTGTAACAATAAAGTTTCGTCGTAAAATATTAAAGGATAGGTTTTGCGGATATTATATATTTTCTATTCTAGCGACGTTTTGCAATAAGTTAACAATGTATAAAGAATATTAACAGTAAGTTAACAAAAGATAGCACAATGAAATGTGAACAAAAAACGATGGAAATAACATGGGACCTTATGGGAAATACCTACGCAACGGTAAAACTTATACGCGAATGGGGTCTTTTTCACCCTTTTCATCGTATACATGGGCCTAGCTATTGTTTGTTTATTTATTAAATGAGGCATTTGTGCAAGCCAAACAACGCCGGTGACATTAAATATGAAGAATTATTTCAAAACTTAAAATCCTGCCCAATTAGTTGACCCTTTGCTCACACAATTTACCTCATACCTATAGTTTTTATTCGCATTTATACTATTTGCGTTGAATAGTTATATATTTAATATAAATTTAATATATATATATATATATATATATATGCATAACATGTTTAATTAATGTATAGTTTTTGTTTTATGGTAGCATATTGTACGAAGCACGATCATGTTTATTTACTTACATTATTCATCGAACTTAATCCATATAACATACCTATTTAAAAAAATTAAGGAATAATAATGTTTATTCAATCATTTATTTGTAATCATCAATTTTATAAAATTCGATATTATTTTATATCATAAAAAAATGCACCCATAGCCTTTTATCATTAAGTATTAAGAATTTATGAGAACAATAAAATAAACAAATATTTCATTGGTGACAAGAAAAACTATAGAACTCTTTAAAATTAATCATGAATCATAATATAGTATTGTATCGTACAAAATTTTCTTTTTTTACCATCCCATAAGGTTTTTGCTTTTCATTACTGCAATTAAGGCAAATAAAAGTTAATTTGAGAAAATAAACTTTTATTTTACGACTCTTAAAAATTGCAGCAGTGGTAATAAATGTCTTTCTGTTTTCATTGTGGGTTTAATGGAACAAGTTTAACGTGTTTGTTTGTCTGTCTGTCCAAAGTCTGAAGTCCAATTATTGTGTCCAATATTTAACTAAATGTTGAAAAAGTAAATATTTTTTAACATACTGTTGCTCTATTATAGTAACTTATCTACTTGATTCGCGAAAAAAAAGACTAAATACCGACACACAGTGAGTGGTTCATATATATTTTTATAATGCTATAAAATTTAAAATATCTCTTATAATCAATAACTATTTCAGTGGGGATAATTAAGGTAATTAAACTACTATTTATTAAGTATCAACAATTTCGTTGCTCAACACTAAACATAACTTTTAATATTCAAAAATATTTTTCATTTGAACAGTTAGCATTATATTTTGAAAATAGTTTAAATTCAAAAGCGAGTATACGTTAAAAACTAAATAATACATTTTAGTTATCATAATACAATACTATAATATTATATTATTTTCAATGCGAAATATTGAATTATACTTTCAAAGTTTTTACCTAAAGATAGCGTAAAAAATAATATTGTATAAAGTTTTTTTTTTCTTCTAATTAGTCGTCTTTTGTACTTATAATCAGCTAGCCGATCCTGAGTCACGGAATATTTTCAACACTGTGATTGGTACCTACTCGCGTTAGTCAACATTACTCGGCATTTGGGGAAGTCCAAGTGGATTTCCACTCGACTCAACATTTTGAGTAGCATGCGTCATTTTTTCAGCCCATTATTTCTAAAGTTCGTCAACCATTTCAAGAACGTAACTACAGTTGGTATTTAAAAAATAATAATATATATGCACACATACATATATCATGCTTATCGTACTATTATTATGTGTTTACTTGTTTCGTTCTCCTCGTTCAACAAATTTGTTCTTCACGCGTTTGCGTGAAATGTTCCACAATTTTTATGGTATTGGCGAAGATTATATTAATAAGTATGAATGTAAACCATTATTATAGTACGCGTTGAAAAAAAATTGTCGAGAGTTCGATTTTTCTCCAATAAAAATGTATATTTTTTAAAGAGTCACAGGTGTCGTAAACCCGAATGATGGTGTAAAGTAGGTATAAAATATTATAGTTAGCTTGTTTATCCCTTTTCACAAACAACCAAACTTTTTAATGGTTAATTTTTGTATTATTCTGCTTGTTACAAATTAATATTTAATATTACCTAACGACAATGGTTTGATTGTATACAATTTAAAATACTCGAGAATATAAATTTATGTTAATTACTATACGCAGTTAAAATCAATTTAGTATTTTCGGAAATATAAAACAATATGAAACAAATATAATAACTTTTGATTGTACAATAAACGCTTTATATATAAGCTACTGTTTAAAATAACTAGGAGAAAAAGTCAAGGGAATAAATCTAATTGTTCAATACACATTTCTCCTATTAAAACACCATTTGTTCCAATGACTATTGAACCATGAATCTGTTTAAAGTATTTAAACAAAAGTAACAGCTTTCGTAATTCATATTATGTTAAAATGGCAGTAACATAAATTTTATCATTATTTATATTTTATATGACATCTAATACACATTTTAAACACGTTAAACAATACATTCAAAATCACAACATAATATTATACACGTTAGTCATGAGTAAGAAAATATCGTATGACTTAATTAAATAATAAAATCAATTATCTTACGAATGTATAATGAAGCACATAATCCTGCAATGTTTAAAATAGCAAACAGTTAAAACAAAAAATATATAAAAAAAAAATCATTATTTAAAAATATTGAGTAAATGTGTATTAAAATATGTGAAATTCCTAAATAAATAATCAAAACATTTTCAAAAACAATCGTACTCAAAATAACACAAATAAATAATCAAGTATTTCTATACCTACGAAAAAGTAAAGCGTATAAACTAAACTTATTATACTGTTAATGTATACAAAGTCTTATTTTAAAGATAAACATTTACGTAAGAAATCTAATTACATAAATAGATTATCTAACAGACGTAAACTGCACACGTAATACCTACAAGCAATACGTTGATTTTTCTAATACTTTTAATTTAATAATATTATAAATAATTTGATTAAGTAATTATATTACTTACATACCAACCCAAAAAATTAATATCTGTCCTATTGACATATATACCTAATATTTAATCTAATATGTATAATGTTTAGTGTACATATTTATTTATATATAAATTGATTTAATTACCTAATATCTATTATATAATATTATAGTATTAAACTAACACTGAAGTCGATTAATTAACTATAATCTCGATTAGAATGTATGTATAATATAACATACTCCATTCAAGTAATGTGTTATTACTTATTATTGGTTATTTTATAGTATAAAAAATCTTTTTTAGAAAAGCAAAAGTACTAATAAATAAAAAAAAATGTATTTGTATCACATGTATTCAATTGAAGATTGGGATTTATTATATATTCTTCACACGTAGGGTAATTCACAGTTATTTAGTTCATTATTTGGTTGAGTGCCTGTAATATTAAATGTGAAAGTATAAAAAAAATAAAATACAAGTATAAAAATTATTTTAATCAAAGCTGAAATTCTTTCAATAAATAATGAAAAATCCAATGCATAAAATGTTGAGAATATTCAGCGTCTTCTGATAAACAACAAATTGTATAATTTAAATACCAAAAAATAAATAAAACAAAATGTAGCTCAAAAAAATAAAATTTATTATACGTTTTTAAGAAATATTATGTTCATATTACATCTATTATTTTTCTTTGAAACATCTTAGAAAATTGATATTTTCATTATTTTAATCATTGAGAGTATAAATTGTATACGAAAGAGATAAATAAACATAATTGATATGGTTTGAAAATTAAATTGTGTGATATTTTATTGAGAAACTGAAAAATTATTTTAAATATACAATTTGTTTTATTAATTTTATTTATTGGACACATAATTATAGTGAATATTTTTCTATAATAATTCAATATTATTTTATTACTGTTTTAATTGTATACTGTATTTAAAAAAATATTTCATAAATTAAGTACATATAATGCACTTAATTATTTTATGTAGGTATATTTATATTACTAGCTAAATATTGAATACGGCAATCTATAAATATCATAATCATTCTATGGAATACCAAAAAATGAGCAGAACAAGTACAATATGTTAAAAATCACTAGGTATTCTATAGATTATTGAGCCTCAAGCAAGAATTGTAAATAAAATATATAATAAAATTATGTATTACTTATATAGTGAGCCTTAGAAAAACCTATAGTGATCATTGGTTATCTTAACGATAGTCTTGTTCAATTAATAAAAATAGGGTCTTCATTCTGGAATTAAGATGTTACCGTATAAGGCATTATTTGGGTGTAAAGTCAAATTTCGGTTAAAAGAAATCGAGGGCGAAAAAATAGTAATCGATAATTTAGAAAATGAAGTACATTTACTTAAAAATGATATATTTACATTTAAAGATTTATTTTAATTTTCGAACTTTAATAATAAAAAAAAATGTCTTCTCAATTTTACCATATATTTGAGGGTATAAGATAGTAATAAGTGTCGAAGTAAAGTATAAAATATGATAAAGGTTCCTTCTACAAAGCTATACGCTGAACTTTGTGAACAAAAACTCGTTAAAAAGTAATTTTTTAAGACATTATTGAGTAGTATTATTAATATAAAATAGATACTTATTATAAGGATGTTTTAAAAAACTTTTAAAATATAATTTGTTTTATTAAAAAAAAAATAAAACATTCCTTTATTAAAAATTATGGCGTATATTACTATATTATATTATACGTATACTATTGTATACCTTCAACAATTATATATATATATATGACATTCATCATGATGAGTTAAATAAGATCTTTTATATTCATCGAAAACCGGGCTTAAACAAAATATTACTTTTACAGTCTGAAAGTAAAAAAAAAAGAAAAATCCAAAAACCAATTATAAATTATTATACATGTGTTTATAAATTATATCGTTTTTATTTTATTATTTTAATTATAGTAGTAATACTCGAGTATTTAGATTCACTGTTAAAAACTTTAGAATAAAAATATGGCATTAGCAGCTTAAAACACGTAAACAAAAATAAAAACAACTTAACACATCTCAAAGTGTATTTCAGTTATTCTATTTTATTTCAAAATAAAATTTGACAATAATATAACAAAATATTTTAGTTATTGAATTCTATGAAATTATAACTAAAACAGGTATAGCAGAATCGGCTTTATTTACGCTTTATTTAGCTTTATTTATTTTACTTTATTTTTCGTTTCCTGATATTATCTATTAATAGCTGATATCACTTTTCTCCCACCAACTTCTCAATTTCGAGAGAAATTTTATTAGATGAGGCCAATTTTAACTTTAAATTTAGATATGTGTCGGTTAATCTGGATCTTACGGGTTATTTATTGCCGTTCATTAATGAAAATAGTTGCTCACATTGATAAGTACTACTAAATATAGAAATAATTTTACACGCAAATCTACGAGTTTCTACATAAAGTACTGGCACGAAATTGTAAAAATCAGGCACCTCGACTTTATTGAATTAATTTTTTAAATTTGAATCATTTTGAATATGTTTTATAATCTGATAAGTTATATTTATTATCTATAAGATAATGTGAATCACATTATCACATTATGTGATTAGAGTATTATCACAACATATAACCTCAATTTTATAATATTGTATATATATTGTATTTAGCTCAAGTCCACTAGTTAATTAAAACGTTCTCCCATGCACCATCATTATTACGAGAAAAGAATATTATTAAACTTTAACTTTTGTCGTTATTTTTATCGTCTACTTCCATTTACAATAACCAACGTCAGGATAAGACGTAACAGAATATCGTTCAGTTCCGTGTGTATATGTCCTGAAACTCATACTGCGTCTGTTGAAAAAGAAGGCGCGATGAAGACTAAATAGTTTTCTAATTATTTGAAATCTTGAAATCTATTTTAGAATTCAGTTTAAAACATAATTTTTTCTAAATATTGTTTGTAGAAAATTGATTCATTATTACTTGTTTTATATGTCATGCAAGTTGGGAAATGTGTTAAATCTTCATTTTGTAATTGTGTTTTCCATAGATCTAATTTGCGTTTGAAAACCTTAACATGATCATTAATGGCTGTTATAATTTGATCTTTCTCTTGTAATTTTAAATTTAAATTCGACTAGTACATCGTAATATCGACCATGAAGAGTAGGTCCTATAATCAAATTGGATCCAACAAAATGCTGACGTCTTGTTCTTTAGACTAGAAGTATTTGTATGGCATATTTAACTTCCAGAACCTTTTCAATACAGTGGAGCATAATAATCATCGTACTTCTGTAAAGTATGGTAAACCTGAATACTCGCTTTCTAAATTGTTTAAAAAAATTTAAAATTGTCTTTGGTTCAAACCAGTGGATCTTATAAAATTAACCATTTTTTTCATGTCTTATTGCGTGTGCCATATTTATAACTTTTGAATATAAAACCTCTTGGATGTATAATACAATGTGTCTTATGAAATATATGTTCAACCAAAATATATGTATTCGCATTTTTTTTTTACAATCTTTCAACGAGACCTTTATTTTTCCTCGTCATAGAAGGAGCTCCATCTGTTGCCACAGACGATAACTTTGTCAAAAATAAATCATATTTTTTCAAAAGTTCAAAAACAGAAACAAATACATCTTCTCCTGTAGTAGTATCATACATAGGTATAATTTTCAATAACTCTTCAAAAATATTAAATTCGATATCACAAGCACGAAAAAACACAGCTAACTAAGTTGTGCCACTAATATTGGTATTTTTATTACAAGCAATTGAAAAATATTGGAAATTAGGTATTTTTATTTTAATCTGATCACTCAAATGGCATGCTAGTTCAGTTATTCTTTTAGCGACCGTATTTCGTATTAATGAAATGTTTTGAAAAGCTTTTAGATTTCCGGGACAAAAAATTTCAGCAGTTTTAATCAAACACGTTTTTATAAAATCACCTTCAGTGAACGGTATCAAATGTTTGGCAATTAACTCTAACAACGCGTAACTAACCTTTACTGTAATTTTATTTTCTTGTGGTATTTTAGTAAACATTAACTGTAGTTGTTTATACCTCGATTTAAACTCTTTCAGTTTTTCTTGTCTCAGTATCCCTTTATATTGATCGTATTTTGACTTGTATTGTTCGTAAATTTGTAAGTATGTCATATAACTTTGGAATACTAATAATACTTTTAAATACTAAACAAATTATATTATGGTTGATTTTACTGCAAAAATATTGAAATTCCCAATTTTCTTGAAATTGACGATGTTCATCGGTAATTTTTCATTTATTACTGCCACTTGGTTTTAATAGAGGTATTTTAATTATTAAATTTAAGTAAAATACACGCAATAAAATTTAAAATCGAACTACTACATTAGATGTT
>JACXSJ010001157.1:0-71544 GCA_014851325.1 Pentalonia nigronervosa
GCCACACTAAACATATCGTTATTAACGTACGGGATTGTCGGGATTAGATAACTATCAATAAAATCCGGTGCAATAAATATTATCGGACTAACACTTATCAGTTATTATAGTAATAAAATATTATTTACAATTGTGTATACGTATACTAAACTATAGGTGGGTTTCTTAAACTTATTATTTATTTATGTCTATCATTTACACCAAAAATATTAAATTAAATTAATTTTGTGCACAATCGTGTGGTGTTTTTTCAAATATAAAAAGGCAAAAAGTACGCAATCGTGTTGCACCGGCATTTACACTCCTCCTACCTTCATAATCTATTAGCTACATAATACGTTGTATTGTTGTATGTGTCTACCTATTATGATATTTATTTAACCGTTTACACGAAAATATTATGTTTGCACGTAACCGACTTTTTTTCCATCCATTTTCTATTTCAATTTTCTAGGAAATAGTCATCATCTTATTGTTTCCGGTGATTTTTTCCTTTAAATATATTGTCGTCTGTTGATTTTTGTTTTTTACTCGTTTAAGACAATTTCTAATGCACTCACTATTTTTCTGAAACTAACCCACAACCAAATGTTTTTGAAATTCATTTCGGAGAACACATCATAACGTTCCATTGATGGAAATAGAATTAATGTTTTTCGATCTAAAATTTAAGACCTCATTGTCACGACGAAAATCCGTCATCTGTACGTGTTTCATTGTCTTATATTTTTACGAAATATATCACAAGTCTTTTTTGTAAGAACAAGTAAATGTCTTTATGGATGTTGCACACAATGTTGTAAAATTTGTACCCTAATGTGTTTTTATTACATCATGTACTTAAAAAAAAATCCGTAGTTTCTCACATTTTTTGGAATTTGTAATGCGTAGATTTTATTTACTCACAATATTTACTTTTTAAAATATATTCAATCAATGTCACTATATACTCAGTTTTTTTATGCCTTCATTTTGTATTCTCGTTCGAGAACTTTGACTACGTATGCTATTCGATTTACATTTGATTGATTGTATACATAATACATTTATGTTTACATTATGTAACATATAATAATAGTTTTCAATAATATTGTGTTATTTTATAATTTAAAGTTTTATATTATTATGGACGTGATTGCAGTATAGAATATAGTGTTTTTTTCGAAATTTTAATGTATCAGATCGTTATACTTGCCATGCAGTTAGTCATAAGAGAAGTTATTTAAAATTTAAATGACACATTCAACCATGAATATGATTATCGTTACGTGAAAATATGTTTTAACAATTGTGTCTAAAACCACAATTATATTTGTTGAAACACACGAATATTAGATATACTATTATACTATTATAACTATTTATAACAATTTTTTAGTAAAATATTAGTTTTTTCCAGAAATATTCATCCCAAATTATACCAACCTAGAAACCTAGCTGCAGGCTACCTGCACCTGTATATTTAATATTTTTTATAGATAAATGTTATATGCATACGGCACACCTATTTAGTCTTTTGTCACTAATGGTTATAATAATATAAGGTAATAATATATTGTTATAATATGTTTATAACCATGAGAACACTAAATCTATAAACTTAAGTTTAATTAGTAGTAAAGTACATTTGGGATTCATTATTGGAAACAGTATTATTGCTTGAAATAACAATTGAAATTTAGACGATACATAATAATATTATGTAGGTAATTAGTTTATGAATATAAACTATATTGAACGATTGTAATAGTGCTTAATATTGTAAAATAAAATTTAAATGTACAAATAAGTAATAGCTCATAAATCGTTCATTTTTATAAATTACTTTTTATGACGGTTAATATATTTGACAGTTAATTTTTGTCGAAAATCTTAAAAAAATAATTTTCACACTTAGGTAGTTTAAGTTTTATATTCGTCTTATATGTGAGTCATCGTTCCGTAAAATATTGTCAATTTGTATACACTTTTATTATATATATATATATATATATATATATATATATATATATATATATACTATTTTATGTCAAATCACTAAATAAATGCGAAGAGTTTTATTTGGATGAGATAAAACGGGTAAACATTATTTCCCATAAAATGTTTTGGGGTTCATAATCAAACTTTATTTTCACAATATGTATTCATTTCATCCATTTTTTAATATAGTACGTGCAGTCGGTGAAAAATTTAATGATTTTTTCAAAGTTATGTGTTTTTATTATACGGCTGTTGCATTGACATTGGTAATCCTGCGCAACAGCACAGTTATTTTCGTATCCATCCATTATACAATATATATATATATATGTGATATTATATTTTTAATTAAATGATTTCTTTTTGATGGAATCGAATCTTATTCTAGAAACTATATTCGATATAGTTACGTTATTGGAATTTCGCGAAATGAAAAATAATTCATCAAGATTAAGTATTATAGGTACCCACCAATTCATTATAAATGGACTTACGATAACTTATATATATATATATATATATATAAATCATATTAATTAAAACAAAACAAAATTAATACAAAAGCCGTCTCTAAAAATAATCATTTTGAAACTATTATTGAAATTGACAAGGTGGATTTTATGAGTGCGTTAAGGGTGCGAAACCTAACCTAACCTAAATAACCTTCCCTTGGGATTTAGTTAATAATTGCTTTTAATATTTCAATATTAAAAATAATAATTTATGGCATTTATTACCAGTAGGTAAGTAAATATTCTAAAAGTTATAAAATATAATAATTATAAAAAGATAATTACGCTTGGATGATAGTCTTTGGTAAGAAAATGACAACAATGATGTTCCGTGGTATTAAATTAACCTCTCCCTTCCCCACATGCACATACACATCAAAATATTGTCAGAACTGCTACTGCTATTGGTATTATAATACATTCTCACGCTCGCGTGTCAATAAATTTAGAATTCATACATAGACTAAATAAGTAATGTATTTTTGAAAAAAATATTTTTCATACATTTTTTAGTATATTATGATTTTAAAACCCAATATTTTTGATAATTTGCTATATAGTTACAATAAATGAAAATAAATTAAAGCTACTTGGGATGTGAAATAGCTACTTACCCATTTAATGTATTATCCTATCATCTACAGACCACAACACAAATCGCTTGACAAATTCAAACGAAGACAGGATAATTCGGACTTTTATTTTTACAAAAAAATATGTACAACTCAAATAATTAATTTTTAAACCAATGTAAGTAATAAATAAAAAAAAAAAAATAACTATGCTGAGATTTGAATCGAAAAATTAAATTAACTCACGAAACGCCCACTTACATTTTAATCAATCATTTACGGTACGCAAAAAGTGAACAGAAAATATTTTCATATTCACTGCGTTATATTTTATTCCATCATTAGTTGTAATCATAAATTGCAACCATATAAGGTCCCACTGAATGTCGTACAAATTCAACAGAACTTTATTGTTATATTTCAGGACATATTATACATTAAATATAATTCTCAGGTGTATTTACTGTATTTTTAGCGTATAGTGTTCAAAATGCCTGTCGATTTTTAACGAGCTTTTCTTACTCAACAATATAATATTATTAATATCGATAAATAAATTCTCATCGTATAATATGCTTTTACAATTCAATAAACTACATGACGCGTAATATGTGATGTAAAACTTAAGAAATTTCAAGAAATACCAAGACATTTTTGAAAAGTGTGCAATTAAAAATTTAATTTTTCTTTTTAAACACAGCATACATATTTTTAACCTACATTAGCTGATTTTGTCCATCGGTACTATACAAATTAGATTTAATATTATTTAAATGTATAAATATATTTTTAGTTTAACTTTATTCTTAAATAAAAATCTTTGTAAAATTGATCTCAATAATCATTACACATTACTTGCGTAATTTTATTGGCCGGTATTCAGAGACAAAGTAATCACTGTATTGCCCTTTTATCAAAACAATATATGTATATATATATATATATATATATATATATATATATATATATATATATATAAACAATAATCATAAGGTGTATATAGGTGGCCTGAAATTTCCATTTAACAAATATCTTAATTATTTCCTTTGAACATCGCGTTTAATATGCGTGACAGACGGATTGCTGAGTTTTAATTTTCGTATTTATAATTATTATTTCTAAAGTTACGACACGCGTAGATACCAGTGTCGCATTCGTCAGTAAATTATTAAAATTGAAGTTATTTTTGGTGTTAATTGGCTTATTAATTATTATTTTTCTCCTTTGAACGTTCCATCCATTGTCATTGCAAAAATGTATTATTATAATCGTTGTGCCGTAACGACATTGCGCCGTATAATATTGTATATTGTTATATTTTCCATTAGTGACAATTGTGTATATTTGTGTGTTCTCGCTTGTTACAATATTATATTCATAAATATTTTAACTGATGGTAATAAATTAAGAATCTGCGAAAGCTCATTGTACCTATGCGACGTTCCATTCAGACGAGTTTTAATAATAACCCCGAAAGACGTTTCGCGTAGCCTATACTTCATGTGATGTAATATTATATTTAGTAGCGTTATTTGAGAGGTGGCAAGGTGTGCATTTGTCCTTGTCTAATTGTAAAAACATTTCAATTTCTGTGCCACTTGTTGGAAAATATAATATTGTGTAAGTACTAAGAGCTTTTGTCACGATGACAATTAATATTAATAGTTTGTTTCAGTTTAAATATATAAATACGGATACTATATATAAAACAGAAATTCTAAAAACAAAATAATCACTCTTAAATTCATCAATGATTTTAAAAAATCTCTATAAAGAAGGTTCTTATTTAAAAATATTCAATTTTTCAACTATATTTTAGCAGTCGTGTTTTATATTATATTGTAAACTAATTTGTTCGACCCCTCTATAAAAATATAAAAATACGACATTAAGACGAGTACCATGATTATTTAGCTCCTCTACGTTTTTTTTTTTTTTTTTTTTTTTTTTTTTAAAAATATGAAGCTGTTTCCGTCTTACGTATTTATAAAGTTATGTAAGATGGCCGATGGGAATTGTATCTGGATAAAAATGTATGTGGGCATATTTTGGTAGCGGGGCGTTCTATATTTTATTTTGTTTTTTTGTTCAGTTATACGGACTTGTCAAAACGTTTGCCCCTCCTATAAAAAATTGAAATGATGCCACTGATTTTATTATACTGTTATGTTATAACATCATATTATTATATTGGTACTATATAATAATATTAGTATATAATATATATGCGTCTTGTATACCTACGTTGTATTTACGCGGGAAGACACGAGATTCTGAGAATGTCAATAAATAAATACGACACACTCAATGCTATTTAACCGAGTAACTTGTATTTGACGTTACATTCAGTTTTGGAATATTTCTCCGTCTGGTATTCTGCCGAGAATGTTATTGAATTGCAATACGTAGACCGTCGGACTCGAACCTTCCGGAGTCTGGAAATTATTTGCATAACATAATCTCTCTGCGCGCAATAAAATTATTATATAGTGTTACGAAAATGCATTCAATTAGAGTTATAGAAAAAAAAATTGTAACATGTTTACCTTCACAAGCATACACAGTATATAGTTTGTTACACTTATATTTATTGGTTAAACTTATTTTGATCTGCAATTTAGAAACAAGTCTTTTTAGGAGGTGCTTTGACAATATATTATAAATTATGACAATATTTAATAATTATTACAAATGTATTAATTCCTAAAGAAACAAAACCAAAAGTAACGAATAATTATAGATAATAATGGGATTTATAACTATGCATTGTACTTACTGCTTACAATAATCATTATCAACTTTTGTAATTATTAAACTATTATACTATTGTAGCACTCAAAACCCGCTTCCTATCAAGTATCTAATATAACTGGTAATATTATATACTTGCATATATGATAAGTACATTTAAGTAATTCAAAATTTACGTTACAGCTATTTAAAATATAAATATTCAAAATAAAAAAGGTGGGCAAGTGGGTTCCGCTCTGCTGTACAGTAGATATCGAGTGGGTCACTTTCATGGATGTGTTAAATTTGTATTCAGTAATATAAATCATTGTATACAAAAAACGATTTTATGCGAGGACGGTCTGTCAACATACATAACTAAGTGTACCTATTTTAAGCTATTATTGCTATTAAAACAATTAATTTTATTACTATTAATGATACAGAAGGTTCAATTCATCTTTGCAAAAAACACTGCATTTGAAAAATTAATTAAGTGTATAAAATATAATAATATACTTTAAAAGTTTAAAGAACTCTCGAAAAATATTTTTTAATTACAACGAAATAAATAACATCGTTATTCTTCATATAAGTATCTAATTTCATTCAAATTAAAAATTAAAATGTCTACAAAAAATTATTTATTTATACATTTTTTTTTTATTTTTTGGTTACACTATTAAATACTTATGAAAAATCTTGTTTTAAATTTTTAATCCTTAGCTACAAAAACTGAACATTTTATAAATTTTTAATTCCAAAACAATTTAAAAATATTCCATGATGAATTTCAGTCAAAATTTGAAGTTTAAATGCTTATAAAAAAAAATTGTGCCTATGTATTTTTATTTATTTTAATATTCTATTTTAACAACTTATGAAGAATCTCGTATTAAATTTTCAAAAAATTTGAGGCAAAAAAATTTTTTTTATCGATATTTAAAGAAAAAATTTGAAAAAACCAAAATTTTCTTAGGCCTACAATTAGCTCAAGAATTGTCAAAATATTTTTAAAATTTTTTGGCGTATAGAAAATGATAATTTAAACAATTTGTGAAAATTTCAAACGTCTTGAATTACACCAAAATAAGAAAATTATTCCCGGAGAAAACGAGTGAATATCTAATATCTAATTTCAAACGATCATAAAAAATTACTTTGACTTCTGTTGATTTTTTTTTTTTAGAAAGGCAGAAAAATTAATAGAGATCCTTGTGTTGAATCTTTAAATAGAAAATATTTTATGAATTTTCCAATTAAAAAAATTTTTTAAAATTTTGTGATTTTTACGTATTTTCTCGAAATTTTAACTTTTGACGCTTATAAAAAACTATTAGAGACTTACGCTTAACTTTTTTTTAATTTTCACTTACAACAAGTTATTAAGAACATTATATTACATTTTCAAGCTTTTTGACCGACTGAAAAAATTTTCATCGGCAATAATAAAAAAAAAAAATAAAAAAAACCGAAGATTTATTATGCTCATAAATAACTCAAAAAAAGTTAAAATATTTTGAAAATTGTATGATGTATATAAAATGTTCGTATAAATAATCGGTGAAAATTTCATGTATTTACAATCATTATTTCTTTTGTTACATTAAAAATAAAAATAAATTTTGTTAAAAATTTACTTTGCAAAAAAATTTCCGTTTTTCCTTAAATTTTTTTTTGGTTTTGTTTTTCCCGACGCGTTTAAAATCTTTTGGAAATTTTGTATTTTTGACCCTTTCTCCGTCCTCCTGTAGTACCATTTATATTCACTTTTCTATCAGAAAAGATGCCGATGAAGAAAATCGGAGCTTTAAAACTCTAAAACATGATGACAGACACAAAAAAAAACACAACATTATAAAATCAATACGTTCATCGTTCCACTCAGAATCTTAAACAATATGTAGTTAAATACAAATATGTTTTTATTTCAAATAATTCAAAAATCTTTGTAAAATGTTTCTTTTAATATTTTTGAGAATCAACTTTTAAAAATTAAATAAAACCTATACTATTTTGTAAAACAACTTGAATATATTTTTTTAATACATTTTATAATGATTATAAAACATCAATTACGGCAAAACTATTTTTTAGTTGTATGTTATATTATATAATATGTATTTATTTAATTCTGTGTTTGTAATATATATATATTGAAGAGTTTAATGTATTTATTGGTACATTTTGTAAAGCGGTCATTTGGATTCGACCAACTCAAAATACAAATACAAATATAGAATATTCGGGCCGATCAAGGAACTTCAAACGGTGTGGACGTTCACTAGACTGGAATGTGAGGAGGATGAAGGTAACAGGAGAAGTCATATCTACCAGGCTATAATTGACCAAACTACATAACCAAGATACGGATCAGAGACAAAATCCCGGAGAGACGAACAAAGCTCAAGTAAATAAACCTTCTTTGATGTAACTTATATGTAACTACGACTGGACTACAGCTAAAATTATGATTGATATAAGCATAGGTATTAAATATACGAATTCCGAAATACGATGGTACGAATATATTATTGTATTGTAATTTAAATATTGAATTTATAGTAATATTATATCATATCGTTTCAGCGGGACCAGCAGAAAATGTTGTAAAAATATTGATAAATCACAATACCGATATCTCGGTATCCGATTTCCGTCGTATTCAGCGCTGACCCAATCGGTCAAGGTTAAATACAATATACAACAGAAACTAGACCTACATTTCACTATTTCAGGTGAATTATTACTTAAGTTTTTATTACCCTAGGAGTGAGAGGAATGAGAGGAGAGCACCACCCAATACCCAAACTAATTTTCATTCCAGGCTCCTTTAAAAAAATGTTCAAATTCGATAAGAAGCCATTTAGTAACAAATTGTAAATTTTATATATTTAATTTTTGATATATTGTTCACTTTTCAATATATTTAACTATATTTAACTATATTACAAATATATATAAATACTAATACAATATTTTATTAAATAACAAAAAAAAGTGTCAAAACAAACACATCATGTACTAATAATATGTATTATTTAAAAATAATTTGCCTTGTTTTTTTTTAATGTACTTATGTTAAATTGATTTATTAATTTATTTATAATAACTCGTTCAATTATAAAAATAGATAAATCAGTGAATTGTTATTATAACATATATTTGTCTTAAACCAAATGTTGGCACATAACTGTTTAAACCTACTAAAAATTATGGCTTGAATTTAAGGAGTGCTATAGTTCCTCTAGAATCTCTCCCTATTCGTATCTATGATACAATAATATATATATATATATAGGTGTATTATTATTATACACAGATTTGGGAAAAGTTTTATCCAAAAAACTATTCGAATGATTAACAAATTATTTGAATTAAATTTTATTCAGACGATTATTCAAATCAAAATGTATCCGAAAATGCCTTATTCTGACTATACATATATTATACAGTGATATATACAAGTCATGATTGGACGATATTTTTATCAGTAATCTTGTACTGCATTTCATTATCGAAAATTCAAAATCGTAGCTGTATTTATTCAAAGGAATTCGAGGTAAAGCACATAATATGTTAGCCATAGAATTTTGAACTTATTTTATATTATCTCATTAAAATAGTATAAAGTATTATTAAAATAGCATTTCCAATGTTAACATAGTTATAAATCAAGGTATAACTAATTAGAAAAATAGTACTATAGTATAGAAAAAATATAATTTTTCATTTTAATATTTTAGTATGAATAATGTTCGTTTAGTCTACACCATTGCGGCGTTTGTTTTTTCTCAGTAATGTATGAATATTGAAAATGTGTGGCAATTTTTAGAAGGTATATTAAATATCTGAAAATATTCCATCAGAACCGTATTTTAGCTGAAAAATATATTGCGTGAAAAATTATTGATGTTTCGTATTTTCATGAAAACTGTATTTATTTCAAAAAATATTTCATCAGATCGGTTTTCCGGCCGAGGAATATGTACACCGAAATTAAAACAGCAGAAAATATATCATACAAATATATTTTATCCTAAAATATTTTGGAAATCATATACCTTTTAAGTTTTAGTAGCTAATAAGTAATAATAATATACAAATGTGCGATAAAGAAAAATGTTTTGGAACTATACTGGTACATACAGGACTTGTGTGTTAAAATAAGCGCATTTGATAGAAAAATCAATTCACACTGGAAGACATCATTATATATTTTTAGAATAAAAAAAACGTACAACAACTTTTTTGTAAGTGAAATAATTGTTTTTATTATATTTTTTCTAATATAACATTTGAATGAAATAATATCAAATAACAATTTTAATTAATAGGATTCCATACTACTATTCTTTGAAGCAAACCTATATGCGTTCTGATATAATGAAATGAGTTTTACTCCGATAATAATTTTGAAAACATTTGAATTTATTATATGAATATTTAGAGTCAGAGATTTACAAATAAATTAAAAATTGTATTTTTTCCTTTGAAGTTTCTATAAACACCAATTTTTTTCAAATTTTTAAGTAGTATTTTTATTTGAAGAATAATAAATTAAAAATGTAGCTCAAAAGATCTAAAGTTGACAATTAACTTTAAAATCTGTTTTAAAAATTATTATCGGTGTAAAATTTAAGTCTTTATGATGGATTTATTTAGGCCTAATTTACAATATTTCGCAATGAAATAATTTCGATTTTAGGCATTTTATAACATATTCATGCTTATTTCTCCGAATGGTTCAAAACAGACTTTATAATAAATTGAAATATGTTTTCAAAATTATTATCGGAGTATAACTCAAGTCAGTACGTTGAAACGTGTATAGGTGTAATTTTCTCTAAAAACGGTATTGTGAAATCCCCTTAAGTTTATATTTATATTTATAAATGATAAGCCAAAATTAAAAAAAAAAGTATAAAAATTAACTTGAACATATATTTAAACGACAGGGTTACATAAGGTCAAAGGGTTCATTAGTAAGACGCATTATGTGATAAATTGAGTGGTCATGAGCGTAGTTCGTTGGTGTGCAACGGTAGTCCTATAAATGAGTGTGAAAAGACATTTAAATTCACTTGTGATAGAAGAGATGGGGCAACAAAAGAGTCAAAATTATTCAAAAATGATAAATTTCAGGTCCTTCTTCTGTCAGCTAAGGTGCTTAAATCTACAACGTGCCAAGGTAGGACATTTAAATAATCATGCTGAAGATGTTCAAATAATTTCAATACCTAGGAATACCTACGTTTAAATTAATTAATTAATAATGTCAATTTGTACCCTCGAGAACAATAATAAATACGTAACACTTGTGATATTATGTACTTAAATACTACTATGATATTAGGCATAAGATTTATAAAACTTGAAATCCTTTGAAGATAGATATTATTGTTTTAAATATGCAAATAAAAACTGTTCAAATAGGTGCCGTCCAATGTTAAATAACTTTTGAATGGTATATGCATAAAAAACAAATTACAAATTAGTTTTAACTGTTAAATTATTTATACAAACTACATAATATGAATAATGCTGTAATTTTATGAGTTTGTGTTAATTTAATTTTTTTAAAGTGAACGATTTACTGTTAGAATATAAAATTCAAAATGAACTTAAATTTACTGTAATTTCTTTCAACATTTCACGGTATTACTAGGTATTATTTAAACAAAACTATTTAACTTTGTGCTAAAAAAATATTTTGTTCAACCCTTTATATTCATCATTTATATAAATATTCAATACTTTGATGAAGTAAATATTTACTTATATTTTGTAAAATATTATTTGTAAATATATTTTGTTTATTTATTTTAATTCAAAAAGGAATAACCATAAAGAATTCAAATTTGTATCAAATATTTAAATGAATCTTTTCTATACATGATATAATTTTCAAAATATTTTATTTTTTATAAACATTTTCAATTACATATTAACTTTTTTAGTTTTTTAATTCATATTGATAAAATTTCAAAGAGCTTGAAAATGTGTCACAAAGTTCATTATAAGTTGTGCATAAGTATAGACATTTAAAAATACAATAAATATAAAAAACCCATATTTTTTTTTTTTAAATATTTGAAATTTAACTTATAACAACACTTGTTATAATAACAAACATCTGTTAAGTAATAATTTTGTGGTTGAAATTTCAAAAAAATATAATTTTAATTCTAAAAGCTTGAAAAAAAAATAATTACAAAGTTTCTCATAAAATGTTAACAGCAATTTAATAATATTGAAAGTACATAATATTATACATTAGAGCAAATACCTATGTTGCGATGCAACTTTTTTTTATAGGCATTCACAAAAATTTGTCCAATAATTAATATGATTTTAATTTAATTTTTACACGTATACAAAAATAGGTGTGTGCAAAAGTTTCTATTCAATTCAAAAAAAAAAAACCGAATCATTGTTATTATTGACAAAATAAAAATATAGTAATTTCTGCATAATATATAATCATAAAATTTTATTGACCAGAATAACTAAATATTGAATTAAATTGTTTATTTAATTTAATTTTTAGTGTTAAAGGCTTCTTCACAATCGAAAAATTAAGCATATTATAATGGATTAATTAATGTTTCGACAAAATTTAATTTTGTTAAACGTTAATGTTATTCTATTTTAATTCTTTTTCCTTTTTTATTTATAAGAATAATTACAATTAGTTATCTAAAACAATAAGAACATTTAATACAATATGTTAAATAATAAAATATTAACATGAATAATTTGTAGAGAAAGTCGTTTACTATAACGACACATCAAAATTAAAAAAAAAGTTTAACGTTTTATATATTAATAAATAAATAAATAAATAAATATATAATATAAAATAAATATATATATATATTTAGTAAGCTCTTTTCGACTTAAATTTAGATTAAAATTTTAGGCAATTTTAATTTCTAAGAAAGATTTAAATTCGATAGAGTTTAAGTAGTTACTACTGATTTCATAAAACTCAAAATGTTATTGGTTTTTTATGAACACTCATAGAATAGTATTGTAAAATATCCAACTAAAAATTAAAATATCAAATTTAATATAAATAAGCTAGAAGTTAAATTTAAGAAAGTTTTTTTAAATTTCATGATTTATTTATAAGAATTAAATATTATTATATTTTGTAGTTTTACATTCAAAAGTGTTTTAAGTTTAATACTTGTTGTCTAAAAAAAAACATCAATTTTATTAATAGTAATTTGATAAAATGTAAATTAATATTTTTCTTTTTTTAGATGATTATTTTAGTTTTATTTTAACAAAAATTAATTTTATGTAAAAAAAAATAAAATAAAAACAAAACAGTATTATTATTTGCATATCAATTCTCGTCCACAAAATTCAAAAATAATAATATATTATCTTTATTTTGTTTGATACTTGATCTATAATGGTAAAATATATTTTTAATATTTTCTTTTTTATTGGATAATAATAAAAAAATACATAATATAAATCAAAATATATTAACTAAAGAGCTGTAGATCAATATTATGACCACTTGTTTAGAATAACGTTCTACGAAACATAATAATAAAATGATTGGCATAACTATTTATTCGCGAAAATGAAACGACAGAACATATTATTCATATTATTAAAAAGTGGTGATTGATATTTTGTTTGCATTCACGAGAAAAACCCAAACAAACATTTTAATAACATGAAATAAATGACGCCTACTTGTTAAGTTCTATAAAAGGACAAAACGCGTTCACTTTTAAAAGTTTTTCAAAATAATTGGATACAAATCGTAAAAACAGAAATACGTGCAAACACGATAATATTATAATGATACGATTCAACTTATTGCATTGCATAAATTATTAAAGGCCAGGTGTTAATTTAAAAACATACACGTGACTATAATATGCACAATAAATGGCAACGAACAAAACCATTAACTCTTCTTTTTTTTTCCAGATAACAACATTGACCGTTTTCAGATGCTTTGTTTCGAGAGTCGTATTTTGATGAAAACGTCGAACAAAAGCCAGTTTATTCAGAGGATCCGAAAACCGATTACATTTCAAATGTGGTTTAATATCTAATGGGCCTCTATTGATTTAAAACACATTTCATGCACGAGTGCCGCCGACCGAACACAGTGAACGCGCGATACGTAAAATAAACACATGCCCAATAATAGTCCACAATCGCTGAAAATGACAACTATTGTTAATTATAATATTTCATATAGATAGAATGATAAAAAATTATGTGTTTCATCATTAGTAAAAATTCATTTTATTTTCTATATTTGTTTGTGTGAATGTATTATAATAATATAACGCTATGCTATATCAACATAATATAATATAAAATATGAGCAGTCTTGTAAAAGATAATTTTTAAAAGTATTCAAGTACAGATACATTAAAAAAGTGTTTATAGATACTTTCATAATTTTACATACAACTTTTTTTTCCCCTTATATATCAACTAATTCGATTTTTTTAGCATTTTCGTGTCTTACATTCACTTTATAGATCATTTAACACCGTGCCATTTGGTATAATTACAAATAACTCATCTATATTTTTCATCGAGGCATACTTGAAATTTCGGTTAAATATCATAAGTCACACAAAAATAAATAGGTTTATAACTATATACACACCTAATGTCTATAGTTTACGGGTATATTGAATTGAATGGTTTTGTTTATAATACATAATTAAGCTTTTGAAAATGATTATCCAAAAATATCAAACGATAAACAAATTAAAAAAAAATTTCTAGTGAATTTGTAATATTTTATATATTTATATAAATTATAATATATTCTCGCTCAAATGCACACATTCATTTCTCATTTTTTTTTTCATTCTACGTGATTGAATTCAAAAAATAAAATTTATATGCTAAAAGGAAAAAATATTCGAACATTTAAATTTAATTTTTAATACAGATAATTTAAGAAAGTATTTTAAATACGTATCTGAGCACTTAAAAAGTATTTGAATATTTTTTAACATTACTGAAAATATGCAATACTTCTGCAGTGCTTACCTTTGATATTATTATTATTATTATTATTATTATTATTATTATTATTATTATTATTATTATTATTATTATTATTATTATTATTATTATTATTATTATTACACACGGTTTACGATTTGAATTTTTTCGTCAAACGAAATTAAGTTTTGCGATTGGTATAAATAATGTGTACCGATGTCTTGACTCTATATTATAGTAATATAATAAATATTATATCTACTAGAGTAAATAAGATAGTGTGGTCGAATAATATTCACAGTGGCGTCATGGCAATTTGAGTTTTAATCAAAATTTCACAATAACGCCAATAGTTCAATCAAATTTCTTTTCATACCCTCAAATTTGATGACGATACTTGTTATTATTGTCAGTAAAAAATAATAAAATTATTTAACTGAATATTATGGTGTCGTAATAACCACTGTAGTGTGTACTCACCGTATAGTGTAATTCTGTTACGTTTTTCAATGTTTACATTTTTGTTTTTATGTATCTGTACTTGTAAATCTATTAATATTATTTTCGAAAAACCAATATCAATATTTATATAAATACTTGTTATAACCCACAAAAATCTTTTTTATATACATATTATAGTTTTAAATTCTATAGAAAGCAAGAATATGCGCATAGTACGCATATTGGTTTTACAATGATGTTAAATATATTATTTTTTCCAATTATAAAACTTTTCAGTAGAAGGAATTGTAAAGTTCAAAGTTACTACTTTGAATTAGTTTTTTCTAGATAATTTTTCTGATTGTAAATAAATAACCTATCTTATGTAAAAACTTCTATCAATAATAATCGTTAACAATATGTAAAATTATATGTCGGAAAGTTTAATTTGAAGCAATCCTCATTCATTATAATTTAAATAATGATGTCTGTGTTCATTTTAAGTTAAGGTATTTTTACAAGAGATATTAATATTAATATTTTTTTATATTGAGTTTGAGTTAGAGCAATAACTATAAATTGTAATATTATATTATTCTTCATATTGAATATGTGAAACTTGAAATATTTGTTGAGTGAAAGCTCAACAGATTATTTGATATTGTAGTCAAAAACAATGTTTATTTTAACAAGTCTCTTTAAAAAAGTATAATAATTATTTACGATAAAACACAATTTTAAATAATTGAATAACCGTTAAAAAAATAAAAGATATATATGACGGAGACTTGTCGTGAAGTTGCATTCGAACTCTGAAACAAAATATATCTAAAATAAGGCTCTATATCGGCGATTGTAAATTGCGCCTAAGGTATAGATAAACATAAAATCATACATGTAAACTGCGCCCAAATTCTTATCAAGTATAAAAAGGTGATATGTAAACTGTATCTAAGTTTTATCAAATGTAAAAAAGTGGAATGTAAACTGCGCCCGGATAAATTTTTAAAATTGAATAGCTATATTTTTGCAAAATTAAATAAAATTACTTATCTAAAATTTAATCTTTAATTTATATTTAATTCGTTACAACCATATAATATAAATGGATAATATAATTAATAGAATAATATTAAAAATTAAAATATATATATATAATTTTAAAAGTACAATATTAAGACAAAAAAACATATCGTTGATACATATTCATCAATTGGAGTTTGATCACTATTATATTTATTAATTAAATTTTATAACGTTTCGCGTTTTTTTTTTTTTTTTTGTTTTAGAATTTTGGTATTTAAAGAGTTTATTTATACTATTTAGTTTAATATATTTCTATTTGAACTTCTTTAAACTTCTCTAAGGACATGAAAATATTTGAATGAAAAAAATTTTGACGAAACTTAAATTTTGATATTATTTTTAAGCACTTTTCACGCTACGACACAAATTGTTCAGCCTCGAAAATAGCTAAAAGATATAATAGCGAATAACAATTAAAATATATTATTTTAAAATTTTTATTCTTATTATTCATCTGTAGTAATAGTATTAAGTTATAAAAATACAGATAATCACAATCAGTTTTATAGCTGAGTTATCCAATATTCTGGACGGATGAGATATAATAATAAAATAAATAAATATGTATTATTAAACACATATAATAGTAATAATTTTAAAATAATATTATAATTTAGCTGTTTAGAACATTCGCTATTATGTCTTTTAGCTATTTTATGATTAGCTATTTTGAAATTTGCTTTTTTGGATTCGTAGTTTTGACATGATACCGTTTTTACGTCAATAAAAATAAAGTTTAACAGAAAGTCAAATTAATTTTTATTTCACTTCAAATATAATTCAAATACGAATATCCGTAGATAATTTTTACTAAATGTTTATCTTAACATTTATACATGATATAATTTTCAAACTATTTTGACTCTTATTAAGTTACATATTTGTAAATATTTTAAATTTTGAATTTAATCGGTTTTTTTAAAAAATGACAATAAAAAAATGTTATCTTGTCAAAATTCTTGAAAATGTAATAAGAGGTTTCTTATAAGTTGTTATTATAATAAATTAAAAATATTAAAAGTTTATAAGAATGATTTTTTTATAAGCATCATTGAAATTCAAATCTTGATGAGATTTGTCAAAGTCATGAAAATTTTTCATATAATTGCTTAGTTAAAATGAATAAAATTTTCAAATTTGAGTAAAATTAGATATCTTAACGAAGAATAACGATTTTAACGTAACAAATAGTTATTTTGTTGTAATTTAAGAATATTGTTTGTGGGTACCTACTTGAAACTTTTAAAGTATATTATTATATTTTATACACACAATGGAATTTTTAAATACAATGTATTCGATAAAAATAATTCTTAACCTACCGCATTTCTAATAATAAAATAATTGACTTTAATAGTAATAATATCATAAAATATTTTTAGTAATATAGGCTAATTAACATTCTTTACTCAGAATCGTTTTTTGTATACAATAATATTATAATATAATATAATAATATCGTATAGTATTCACTTGCTCACCTTTATTTTAATCGTTATACCTATTAGTAGGTACTCAAAATTTCAGAGTTTTGTATTGAAAATAACTGTATATTTATTTTTAATTTTAAGTCTATGCATTTTCAACTTTACAGAATATGAATAAGTTTTTCTGTTTTTATCATCTAAAATATTAAAACAAATACGTAATATTAATATAAGATAAGTACTGACTTCAATATATTATAATATAAATAAATTTAAAAATTATTTTACATTTTGCAAAATAAATGTTGTATACAACATTAGGACGCTGTATACTTAAATAGAAACAGAACAATCCCAAATACTTAACAAACCGTTTTTGACAGCCGTTTAAGAATGGTTCGATTTCTAAAATTTTAAAAATCAAGTGATGATGCATAAGTTTTATGCAATAATCGTGTAAACATTTTTATTCATTTTAGAGCTTCAAAAACATATGTTTAGAAAAAACAATTTGCCTAGTCATATTTTTTTAAAAATTGGATTTCAGTAGCTTGTACAAATTATTTTAATTATATTTAATGCCGTATACTTTAAATATCATTTTTGTAATTATTAAGTATAAAACCCAATTTATTTGGTTTATTGATCATATTAAATAAATATATATATATTTTTATGATTGATAATATAATTTAATTTATGTATAGTACAAATTGTAAAGATTATGTTATCTAGTAATCAACACAATAAGGATTTCTATACAATATTTGTTATACCTAACTAATTTTTTAATATTCGCTTAAATTATCTTTGCTATATTTTGACTTAACTTTGAAATTTAAGCTCGATTGATCCATTGTAGATACCTAATTAAAAATAATTACCAAAAATAATAAATATCTATATATGTTCTTGATACAAGTTTAATTAGATACTGATATTTTAATCAATATTATGTATTATCCTATGTCTATAATATCTTAAACCTTTATGTTGTATTCTAAATAGTCCAAATTTTAGGTAATGAATATAAATGAATGTACTAAAATAATTAAAATTAGTTATATAATTTAAGAAAACCGATTTCTATTATTTTGCCAAAATACAAATATGTACTTAATATGTATTAAAAAGTTTTATTTGTGGCTGAATACATAATTCAACTTTAGTTATAGATATTATATTTATTAAGTCATTATAATGGATATTATTAATATTTAGTAAACAAAAATTAAAATACATTTTTAATTTACTTAGATATATGGTAGATATACCGTCAATAGATAGTGGTCAATTGATATAGACTGGCGATTAATAGTGTACAAAATTTTCAAATTGATTTTATTTCATTTGCATTAAATTATAATTTATTTAATATGACATAGCATTATATAAAAAGTGATAGACCGGAAAAAAGCGTCAGGCAATATATGCAATAAAAATAAAATGTTTAGAACGAATTCATGTTTCTAATAGACAGTAGTAATATAATAAAATACATACTTGGTTAAAATTTATATTTTAATAAAATCTAATATTATAAATTATTATCTTAATAATTGACTACTTTGTTAATGTTTATTTGTGATATTTTAAATTATATAAATATCTAATTATATTTTAAACTAAATAATATCTAAAGAAAATAAAAACAATACTATGATATAATACGTACACTATCAATAATTGTCACACACCATAAATAAATTTTCGCGAAATCTATCAATACCACAACTATCCATTGACATGGATCCTGGAAATACATTTTAAAAAATATATAGATGTAAATACATACTACGTTATTTTAAAGTTTAAATTATTCAAAGTAATATAGAAGGTATTACATCTATACATTTAAATGTTGAAGTAAATTTTTATTAAATTGTATAAGTGCATACAACTGTTTTTGTAATTATAATAGTAAACAATTTCATGAAATGTTGACTACTGCAGGTATTAGTATTAAGCCGTACCTAAATCATTTACATCTTTAATCAATTCAAATTTGTTTTGTATAGAGTAACAAAGTGTAAAAATGTATAATTTTCTTAAGTTTTAAAATTAACTATTATGGATATTCATTAGACAATATAAGTTATATATTTAAAAAAAGTAGACAAATGAGTATGTCTCTACTATAATAGTAGGTATCGTATGGGTTACTGTAAATGATAGGCTAAATTTGAATTCAATGATATAAAATCGTTGTATACGAAAAATCATTCTTGGTGAAGACCTGTTAGCCTACATTACTATGTATGTTATATGATAAAATTGGTATTAAAAAAAATTGATTTTACTATTAGTAAATAGTACCTATATAGTACTTACGTTGAATTAATTGTTGCCGAAAGCATTGCATTTAAAAATATCAATCTGTATTTGTGTGTGTATAATATATAATAATATACTTTCAAAGTTTAAAGTAGGTACCAATGGATAATAATTTTATATTACAACAAAATTACTATTCTTATTAAGTCGTAATTCTTTATTAAAATATCTAATTTTGCTCAAATTTGAAATTAAAAAGGTTATAAAAAAAATATGTTTAATATTAATCTTTAATATTTTTAAATTACTATGATAACCTATGAGATACCTTTTATTACATTTTCAAGGTTTTTGACCAAATAAAATTATTTTTATCCATACCATAAAAAAAACTAATAAAAATTTAAATTTTCATATGATTAGAAATAACTAAAAATGTGTCAAAATATTTTGAAAATACTCCTAGATATAGAAAATAAACATTCGGTGAAAATATCACGTGTGCACGGTTATTTTTTTTTTTTTGCCTCTCATCACGTTTTAGTGTAGTAAAAGTGTTCCAATTTTCTTCATTGACATATTTTCTGATAGGAAAGTGAATCTAGTTGGTATTTTGGGAGGTTATAAGTAAAAAATGTCCAATAGTTATTAAACGTGCCGAGAAAAAAAAAATAAAAAAAAACTGTAATTTCTTCAAAAAGCAAATCTTTAACAAAATATATTATTTTTTTTAATATAATAAAAAAAATAATAACCGTAAATACATAAAATTTTCACTGAATATTTATATGAGCATTTTATATACATCATAAACTTTAAAAATATTTTGATTTTTTTGAGCTATTTATAAGCATAAACAATTTTAGAATTTTTATTATCTTTTGTTTTATTATTGCCGATAAAAATATTTTTAGTCTGTCAAAAAACTTAAGAATGTAATATAAAATTTTTTATAACTTATTGTAAGTGAAAATTAAAAAAAAAATTGAGACTTAAGTCTCTAGTAGTTTTTTATAAGCATCAAAAGTTAAAATTTCGAAAAAATACGTAAAAATCACATTTTAAAAATTTTTTTAATTGGGAAATTCATAAAAAAATTTCTATTCAAATCTAAGAGTTGAAAATTCAACACGAGGATTTTTATAAGTTTCCTATCTTTCAAAAAAAAAAATTACCGAATAGTCAAAGTAATTTTTTATAATTATTTGAAATTAAACAATGGATATTCACCCGTTTTCTCCGGGAACAATTTTCTTATTTTGATGTAACTCAAAAAAGAAATAACCGAAGACATTTAAAAATTTTATCAAATGTTTAAATTATAATCTTCTATACACCAAAAAAAAAAAAAAAAATTAAAAATATTTTGACAATTTTTGAGTTAATTGTGGGCCTAAGAAATTGTTGGTTATTTCAAATTCTTTTTTAAATATCGATAAAAAAATTTCGTTGGGTCAAATTTCTTGAAATTTTAATACAAAATTCTTCATAAATTGTTAAAATATCAGTTTAAAAATAATAAAAATACATTGGCATAATTTTTTTTTATGATCATTTAAACTTTAAATTTTGATCAAAATTCATCATCGAACATTTGTAAATTGCTTTGTAATTAAAAATTTATAAAATGTTCAGTTTTTATAGCTAAGGATTGAAAATTTTAAACAAGATTTTTTGTTAATAGTGTAACTAAAAAACGAAAAAAATATATTAAAAAAACAATTTTTTATAGATATTTTAATTTTTAATTTGGACGAAATTAGATATTTATATGAAAAATAACGATGTTATTTATTTCGTTGTAATTAAAAAATATTTTTCGAGAGTTCTTTAAACTTTTAAAGCATATTATTATATTTTATACACTCAATTAAATTTTCTAATACAATGTTTTCTACAAAAATCAATTCAACTTATTGTATTATTAATAGTAAAACTAATTATTTTAATAGCAATAATGGCCAATGCATGATGGGGATCCAACCCTTCCATATAATACTTATATATAAATCTGTTGTATGCGCCAAATTAGATTATGGTTGCTTCTTTTCAGGCTCTTCTGTCGTCTCACACCTTAATGAACTCAATAAATTACAAATTTCTTTTCCAAGATCCGTCATTGGTCTTAAAATCCACCCCCTCTCCCGCAATTGTGGTCGAAATATTATGCCAACCACTTCACGTCAGGGTTAGGTAGTTCCCAGGAAAATTTGTACTCAAAAAATTGTCAAATAAAGAATTTTATATTTTAAATTTCTTCCTCAAGATTTATTATTCTTAGCGGTATGTCCAAAAGTTTCTCCATGTTTTTGTCTTGATTGCACACTCTCTTGCAGGTACTCCCAAATTTATTATCAAAATAAACGAGCTTTAACTATACGAAATCAAGTTTCAATATCTATTACTTTCCCTCACTACCTACATACAATAAGACTTTCTAAATAATATACGTAATTTTCTAATATCTGCCTCATCTAATTTGTCAACAATATTTTTTTCGGATTTATTTATAACTGTTTCCCATTTTTCATTCTAATTTTCACAGATGACTCCGTCTGTCACCTATCAGCTGGATATTCTTTCTACATATCGCAATTTCACATTTCTTTCTCTAATAACCTTCCACCCACCGCATCAGCGTTCACAGATAAATACTTCGTCATAATTGAAGTTTTCAATACTATATCTTCCTTACCACTAAATAAATTTTTCATCTCTTTCTTTCCTTCAAGCTCTCTATTTTACAGATTTTAATTTACATATTTTTCCTCTTATTACAATCAGACAAATCTTATATTTATTAACTGAATCAGGCATGGATATTCAATTTTTATGGGTACCAGGACATACCGGTATCACGGGTAACGACAAATTAGCAAAATCTTCGGCATCTCTTAAATGCCATCCGAGTTCAAATATCCCATGGTCTGACTTTATTCCCAACCTTAGAATCTGCACAAACAACCTATGGTTCAAACACTGAGAATCACTTTCTTCTCACTTCGCCACCTCGTACAGAACTATTTCTCTAACTATCTCACCTCTACCCTGGTTTCATAATCTCAATCTCTGCAGGAAAAGTATAGCATCGGTCTTCCGTCTCCGCTTTGACCACACTCTACTTCCTTCTGATTCTTTCAAACTTTCATTAAACGATTCCTCTCTCTGCACACTCCACAATGGCCCAATGGTTTGTGACATTACTCATCTAATCTTCATCTGCCCCAGTCTACCATTCTAACCTAATCACTTATTATCTCTTTTCAATCCTCCAATATTCCTTTTAACACCAAATATATTCAAAAAAAAAATAATAATATAATACTTAATATATTATCTTTCTTTAACCATACAGGCTTTTTAATTTAATTTTATATTTATACTCCTTATTTTTGTAAAATATTACTTCTATTATGTATCGTTTTATTTATGTTTATGTTCTATCTAATTGTTGAAACTAATTATATATTACAAAGTTTAAATAAAAAAAAAATTGCAATAATGTCATAAATACACTTAGTTATGTAGACTGTCTTCGATCAGAACTATTTTTCGTATATAATGATTTTATATTATTAAATTCAAATTTGACAAATTCATAACATTGACCCCACTCAACATCCATTGTGCAACAGAGCGGTACACACTTGCCGACCTTTCTTTTTTATTCTTCCCAAATCAAAAGTCAAAAAGTAAATATCCTAGAAAACAACTTAATAAATAATAAACACAGTACTGAACGTCTGTCTAAATAAACAGTGCTTGTGCGTATGGTCGATTTACATCCCAATACCACCATTAATAGGTATGAAGTTTGATGTTATAATTCCAGAGCCTACATATTTATAACTTTTTTATTTTATATTAGCAATATAATTAAAATAACAGTTGATAATTTAATAATTATTGGATTCATTTATTTTCAATATCATTAGTTATGTGTTTTATAATTGTAGAAAATTATTCTAAATTTATATTTTCTACCTATGTAATAAATAAACTATCTAGAGGATTTTGACCCATGCTCACCCCATTCAGCAACTTCCATTTCTACTTCATAATTGTCATTAATTGTATCATACTCAATTAGATTTTTTCTTCTCACAACAGTTTCTGTATTATTTTTTGTCTATCTTTTGTAGATTTTTCTATAGAAGTAGAAGATTAAAACTTTGAACACAAAAAATAAAATATATTCCTAAAGTTTTTATTTTTTATTAAATAATTATTATTTTTATTCAGGGGTATGTTTAACACACGTTATGTTGTAAATAGATTTTATACCTTTTGGCCTTTATAAGTATTTTTTTTTTTATATCTTTGTACCAATTATACATAATATTATCCATTTGAAATTTTAAAGTCTTAGATACATAATTTTTGTTATATGCTGTTTTATAATAGAGCTTTTCGAATTGTACTTCGGTAAATATGGATTGAATTTTTTTTAATTATAATAAGTAATAATAATTAATATAATAATAATTAGTAATTACATAATAATATGTTTGCCGCATTTCAAAATACCACTATTATATGAAACATTTTACAGTTTATATAATATTTATTGCGTTAAACTACCTACACTATTTTATAATTTATTTCATCATTACATTTTAAAAATGTAATAAAAATTATATTAAGTATACTATAGGTATCTTTCTAATGTTTTAGCTAAACAAGTAATAACATATTTATTAATTTTACCTTTTTAATTAACGCAAGACTATTTGGAAAATATTTAAATTAGAGTTTTTTTATTGACACATTAAAATAATATTTCAGTTAGTTTAGTTCTAAAATATTTTTATTTTAACTAAGTGAGGATATTTTGAAAATATATAAATTAGAATTTAAAATAATATTGTTATTTACATATTTTAAAATAGTTCAGTTAAGTTAGTTTTAAATTAGTGTTGAAAACCAAATTTACATAATGTATCAATTTGATTAAAATATTATACTAGGTACAAGATTTGCATCAACGACGTGCCTTCCCCAATTCCTTTATATCCACTTGCATTTTTATTGGTATGTAATTATTATAAAAATAGGTACTCAATAGTATTGTCTATAAATATATAATAGAAATAGTTCTAGTTCACCATAAAATAATTATTGTGTTTATGGGATAGGTAATTTATAATGCATTGAGAAAAATTAAGGATCACCTAGCTAAAATGCATATAACATTTACTAATATTCTTAGTTATACACGGTGTTGAGATTTATCTAGATAAAAAATTACTCTCTATTGTCTTATCTAGATAACTATTGTGCCATTTATCTATTGGTTATCTTAGATGACACATTTACTTATTTAGATAAATTTTATTTAAATCATATTCATTTTTCATGAATAATTTTTTATTCATAACATTCAAATTAAACAAAAAACTAATTTTTAAGGGTTTAGTAGTTTGATTTCAAGAACACGGAGAAATCGTTATCCGATCACTAGTATATATGATACAATTGGCATAGAGTATGTATACTTTAATATGAAACACATTCGGATCAAATTCCCTTAATATTAGTAGTTATTAATAATAATGTATATTTTAATCATTGCACCACTAGTGGGCATACAAAATATAAACATGTAACGTCCAACGAAAAAACGATGAATGCATTATGCACAGATTTTTTATTATTATTATTATCATTATGTTTTGAACATATAACTGCAGTAGGTAATGAGAGTTCATCTTTCGATTTATTATTTCACTTATTGTGCATATTTTGTATACACCTTCCTTTTCCACGAGCAGAGAAAAAATATATTATTTTTTTTTCTTTTTTACCATAAACATGTAATTTGATGTCATGTTACACTGCAGGGTTCTTCTCCACAAAAGATACGAATAATGAATGTCAAATTAATGTTATACAATAATTGAAAGAAAAAATCAACAAACTAAAGAAATTGTAACAATATTTCCATAAATATTATGCTCAAAAACTGTATATGGAGGAAGTGTGTATAGAAATACACTTGAGCTATTCAAAATATGATAAGATGATTGACATAATTCATAAAATATAAAGTTTGAATGCCACGCGTGCAACAATAAATGACCGCACGTGCTGGCCACAGAATCGATATAGAAAGCAGATGGATTCATTTCTCGACGCAATCAGCTTTCTGGAAATTGAGTAAGTTTTAAGTAAAAAGAGCCCAAAATATATTATTTATATTATGTTTATCAAAAAAAAAAAAAAAATTAAAACCTGTATAATAACTACCTAGTTTTATTTTATTTTTCTGTTTATATGATCGACTATTGCCAATAATTAAGATATTAATTTTAAAAAATATGTCATATTATCATGATAATATGCTATTATGTAGCCTGTTGCTGAATTTTTAAGATTATTTATCAAATAATAATTTTAAGTTGATAATAATATCCAATTGTCAAGTTGTTCACAATATACTTTTTATGAGTAGCATATTATCATGTAACCTTCAAACGATCAACCAAAGGCGTTTTTAGGAAATGTAATTTTCTTTGTTGTTGTCACGCTGCGACAAAGTTGTAATAATAATATCTTTCTATATAAATATAAATAAATATTATTTTCACGGTCACGATAGGCGAATAGATAGGCCTCACACACATAATCACTATCATTATTATTATCATTGTCTTTTTTTTTTTTCATTATTCAATATAACTTATGTAACTTGATAATACTTATTAAAACTTGTGTATTACATTATAATAATATAATATAATAAATTATTGCATGCCACCGTGAATTTGTTCTATGCCGTACGTTGTCGCGTCAGCACCGGCGTGTGCCACGCTATTATATATTTTTTTTTTACTCTAATAATATTGTAATATGTGTTTTTATTATTCTTCGTCATTGCTATAGCTATCAGGCTCAAATAGCTAATTTATTATTTTATACTTACTTTTAAAGCATCTGTTTATTATAAATGGTATAGTGTATGCATTTAGTGAATTATTTTATCTAATCAAATTTATCTTGTGATTCTATCATTATGAGTCATAAAGGTCGTATTGTCTACAAAACATTCTCATTTTATTAGTATGCTATGTTTATTTCTATTATTTAGAGTAAAATCAGCTGGCCAGTGTTTGTGCTCCATAAATTGTAAGTTTCTTATAACTTATTGACTATTTTGGCTATTTGTAATTTAATACTCGTAGGTGCTAATCGTTACATAATTATTTTTATAATATATATTTATGAACAGTAAGTTTTTACATAGATTATGAACACCTTCATTAATAATTTTTTCTATTGGACTCATATATTATTCTCATATACTCATACTTGCCAATCGTTACTAACGGGTCAATTATTATTATTATTATTATTATTATTATTGAATTATTGTACCTCTGTTGATTATTTAGAAATGATAAAATTGTATATGTTGTTGTGAATAATTTATCATATTTTGTATTATTCAACCATTTCAACTTATTGTACAGCAATACTATATAGTTACTGCAGTTTGTGTCCATTACACACAATTATACACAATTTCGCACAACACGCATTATACGTTGTCTGACAGTATTTTCCCAGCAATCCCGGCCACTGATGGTCAAAGATCGAACTACTACAACACCACTACATACCCAGATATACCGTCATTGTTTTAAATTCCAGAAGTTAGAGATGATATAAAATATTAGGTAACTGGTATCCTAGCGAGTGTATTATAGTTGTTCGCTATTTATTAAATCACATCTTTTGGAAACCAATAAATGTTTCCATAAAACGTTTTAGTTCAGAGATTCAGGATTTCAAGAATTTTGAGACAGGTTAATATTTATAGTAAGATATTATAACAAAACAATAATTATGTTAATGCGTTATGTGCGTTTATTTTAAATTTCGTGCTCTCAAAATAATGTTTATAACAATAATTAATATAATACTAATAATACTACATAATATGAAATAATTTTTAAAGGTATTTATAAGGTATTTAGTAAACATTCATATTTATTGAATAAAGCATTATCTATTTATAAATAAATTTGTTATAATTTAATAGAATAATATATAATCAGAAAACAATGTGAACAATGTAGAGATGTCATTCCATACCTATATAATTTTTTTTTTTGCGATAAAAATTGATAATAAACTATATGTATTTATAATAACTTGTTAATTTTTTAACTTGACAATAAATAATTGATCGATAACCAAAAAATAAATAACTATAAAACTTTTAGTTGTGTATAATAACAAAAACTAATTAAAACGAAAACTAATTTTCCGAAGGCAAAATACAACAATATATTAATAGACTAAATGAACAGGTATGTGTGCATGTTTGAGTATTGTGGCTTTATGTAAGCTCTCAATTATAACATTGGGAACAAATAAAAAATATATAATAGTTTATAATAATTATTATTGTTAAAATACTATTGATTTAATCTACGTAATCTATTTTGGTTAATATATTTTTATATTTTTTTTTTTCAAAAAAAAAGCAATTCTTAAGCTTATTATTTAAAAGTATGATCTAAATATTATATGTTATAATAATATTATATAATATAATATATTGAATCTTAAATAAAACTACATCAATAACTAATTAGTTAAACAACAAGTTCATATATTTTATAATTAATTAATTAATACTTATTAATAAAACTTAATATTAATTAAATGTTTTTTTCATCTTCAATCTACATCTATATTGGTATTTTTTTTTTTCAAAAGAAAAACAACTCTTAAGCTTATTATTTAAAAGTTGAACGATCTAACTATATTATAATAATATATATTAAATCTTAAATAAAACTACATTAATAGCTAATTATAAAATAACTATATTAATAACTATATTTTATAATTAATTAATATTTATTAATTAAATATAATATCGAAACAAAATTTTTTTTCATATTCAATCTGCATTTATATTACCTATGATTATAATTTATCATCACACGGCATGTCACGATACGCAGCTTAAATTTTCGGATGGTCACCCATCCGAGAACAAGCGACATATAAGTATACTTTAAATATTTAAACGTTACCTCAGTTGCACATCTGTAAAAGACATGATTTCCCTCCTCCAACATAGCCCAGTAAATATTTTAAGTTATAACATTTAACGTTATATATATATAATTATATTATAAATTAACTAAGTTTTATATTTTAAAGACTTATAAATATTTATTATGATTATGATAAATTGAATTAGTGAGTGTTAAAAATGTTTTTAAGCCTAAAAAATAACTAATGTTATTATTCTAATATTAAAACCAACCTTAAGGTTCGGAAATAATTTAAAAAGAGACTATCACAGTTTTGACAATAATTTCTCATTACATTGTACATTTATATATTATTCAAGTAATTGAAATACAATATTATTATTGTTGTAGACAAACGATAAAGTTTTGAGCCACCTTTGCGATATATCTAGTTGTTAGTTGATTATAATAACCCAAAACTTAGTCGTATTGAAAAACATCAATTAATAATTAAATATCTTAATGTCTAAAATATGTTAAACGATCGAATTTTGAATGTTTTGTGCATAAATTCTGCACTTAAATCTATTTTCTTATGACTAAATAGAATACAATAATATAATGACTACAAACTATTAATTAAAACTATATTTACATTATTATGTGCCAGGTGATCCATTTAAAATGTATCATTGTAGTAGTTGTTGTACATTTATTGTTGAATGTGACACGTCAAAAATGATTCACCTGGACATTAGGGAGAACCATTTAGCATTACCCGGGGGACACCACGTGGAGGCGGTTCTCGTTGTCCCCCAAAAAATATTTTGCCCTAATAACCATGACGAGCGCATAACAGTAACGATGATTATGTTTAATTTTAGGTTCTGTTCTGCCGAAATCTCGTGACAAATTATTAAAACCTAATGACTCTAAATAATGAATATGTTAGTACGTTTGTTTTAATTTGTGTCTAACTAACAGTATGGTCTTGTGTCTGAATTACATTTAAATATTTTATTAAACATTCGAATTCAAAATTGCAAAAAATTCACCCACACAATATTAAGATAAGACTGTTTATAATTAAACAGAGTTCACAGTCACGTCAATATTATTTAACGGAAAAAATAGAATTTGTAGTGTTCTAGTCATCAAAAAAAAAAAAAACAAAAAAAATACGGAATGAAATTTAAACAGCTCGAATTTAGTTACTGTTGCGTTCTCGTAATAATAATTATTTTTATAATAATGCGTACCTAGAATAATAGTACAAACATTTGAAATATGAATGATTTTTCAATTTATAAGAGTAGCAACACTATTTTGTGCAAAACAGAACTAATAACACTCCAATGTGATTTTATATTTATTTTTTTATCAACGAAAAGAATGAAACGAAAGATTATTTTTCGATGATATTATAATTAAAAATCTTATATCAATAATAAATTTTATTATAATAAGTTATAAGGTTTGTGCAAATGTATATTTTCCATAAAAACGAATGTTTTTGCATATTAACTATACACTTAAATGTTTTAATTAATTTTTTTAATTGTATTTACAATTATTATGTATACATTTGTTCCACAACATAAAAATTGGAAATATTTTTAAAAATAATATAATATTACGTTTCTGTAGATCATTATTATTTTGTAGGTAACTAATTCCTTATATACTAGTTTTCCTATCGTATATTTTTATCTTATCTACTTTGTTTAACATTATCGCCAATATTACAGAAGATGGACTGACAGTTTGACGACTGTAATTTGAAGTGTACATTCGGCAATAGTCAACGTATTATAAAAACGTGTCCATTTAATATAACATTGTTTGTATTTATTACTTTTCAATGCCAATATATCCAAGTTCAAAATTACCATCACATAGAAAATGGATTGAACCGTATAAAAAATCAGGTGAAGTTTTTAAAATCTTAAATAATAATTCAGTTTTTAATCAGTATTTTAATATGGTAGTTCTAGTAAAAAAAAAAAGTTTCAAATTGATCAGTACGTTAAGTCATTTTCACAAGAAAAATCTAACTTTTAAACAAACATTCGTTAATCAGTAGTCAATTTCAAGTGAAAATCAATCAGTATTCTTCTAAAAATATTCTTCAGCTTTGATTGCTTCTTACATACCACTAAATAAATTACAAAATATCAATTTCAGGTCGTTTTTGAAAAAAATATACTCATCTACATATACCTGATTGAAGTATCCTAAGGAATAATTATGTAATTAAATATTATACAGATGTTTTAAAAAAATACGAGAGAGCATAGGAAGTTCGTTCATATATTTTTTGTATTGATGAAACTACTGACCCACGAAGCAAATATGTGGCGAATTTTATTGTTGAAAAATTAAATGTTGATTCGCCATCAAAATCTTATCTTTTAGCATCAAAAGTTCTTGAAAAAATAAATAATAACACAATAGCAAAATTTGTAAATGATTACCTTAGAGTGTTATGGTCAAAAGGAGGTAACGACAAAAAAGTTTTGTTAATGTTATACGATGCTGCTTCATATATGGTTAAGGCTACCCATAATTTAAAACCATTTTATTCTAATCTTATTTACGTAAATTGTGATGCTCATGGGATTCGTCGGATTGCAGAATAGATTATGAATATTTTTCATGAAATAAACGATTTAATTAACAACGGAAAAAAGACATTTTTGAAAGCTTCTTATAGAATTCAATTATATCATAAAATTTTACCTAATAAACCATTACTACTTCAATCTGTAATAACACAGTGGGGTACTTGGTTAGGATCAGTAATATTTTATGCAAATAATTTCGAACATTTTTAATAATGTTATTCAAAACCTACTAGAAAATGATGTCAAAAGCATTAAAAATTGGAAATAAATTCTAACTACGTCAAATATAATTAACGATTAACCTTATATTAAAACAAATTTTTTGATTATTGTTGAAAGTATTAAAAAGCTTGAAACTTCAGGTTTGCTATTTATAAATGCATTAGAAATTTTTGAACAAGTTACAAATTCTATTAGTAATCGTTCTGAAAATTAAAATAGCACATTAATTAAAAATAAATGTTCTGAAATTATTAATAAAAATAAAAAGCTTGTTAATTTTAAAAGAAATTTCTAAAATACACAAAGTTGAGAATGTCGACTTCAATAGTTCTTCTATCAAACATTTTTTCCCGGAAATGTGATCGAGTTTTAAATATACATCCATAATAGGCATTGATGTGGAACAAAGTTTTTCTGCATATAAACACATTCTTACAAACCGTCATTATAATTTATTTGAGGTTAATATGGAACATATTATTGTTACTTATTGTTTTTCTAATAACGATTAAATTTTATATTTTATTCATCACAATCATAAAATATATTGTAGTTTATTTTTTTTCATCATTAATGTTTTAATTTTATAATCTTACAATAAATAAATAGCTGTAATAACCAAAAATTATTTTATATATTTTATGCCTTTTAAGTGCATATTTTAAATTTTAAATGCATATGAATCCGGTCTTTAGTTATAACGTTATAATTTTCTCCTACACAGATACGTATCACTTTTGCCTATACGGAACGCCGTGCTACTTTTATAAAATATGTACAACTTCTACTTAAAGAGTTAAAACTTATAGAATTATAACGCAGCCATGATGCTTCGTCGGTTCACTAATTTTTCAATTTTATGATATACAAATTCAGTACGCTGTGAACTTTATTGAAGTTTAGAACTTTTGATTCAATACCAAAAGCGTATACTAAGTAAAGGAGTATCCAAAAATTGATCGCTACATGTATCCAGTATTCTTGTCCGGCCTTTTTATAATTTTTAATTGTTATTATATTATACGAATATATTTTTAAATTAAAATATTATTCATTATAATAATATAAACTAAAATTATATGTGGATACATTTTACTTTAGCTCTTAAAATAAAGATAACTGCATGAGTAATCGAATCTTACTGTTTACAACGTTTATATATTTGGTTTATGTAACTGACGTTAATTGATAAGACAATAATTTTATAAAATATCTATATTGCGCCTAAAACTATTCATACAATTGATTAAAAAATATATACTTATGATGTTGAGGACCTAAGGGTCCATTGATAACACAAACATCAAACATACAAACTTAAGACATTTATTAACTTTAATTTAAATAGTGTGAAAAAAACAATTTTATATTTCAATAGATCAATATGTTTATATGTTTATTATATTAATTAGAAGGTTTAAATTAGCCGTGCGTACTTTATGAACAAAGTATTTTACTAATGGTGTAATAAGTATACTATATGATTTATATATTTTATTATCAGTGTTCAAGTAAAATAATTTAAATTCATATTAAATTAATAAAGTGGTTTAAAATATTTAATTCAAAATAATTCAATTTTGTTTCGCTTTTTCAGATTTTAGTTTTGTGTATTCATTAATTTTGCATTTTTCTATATAAATTGTATTATATTATGTGAAATATATTAATATTTTACTATACAGTTCTAGATTTATGCAAATAAATAATGTTCCTTTTCAATAATATCTTAAAATGTGTATTTTAACAATTTGTTATTATAAAACTACTAATTAGCATTATAATTTAAATTAAGTTTTTTTTTTTTTTTATCAGAATCAAATAAATCCAAACAATACGACCATATAAATTTTAGACAAGTTATAGATTTTAAAGTTGTCATAATAATTAATATCGTCTATAATAATAAATACTATAAAGTTTGTTTTAATTATTATTAAATATAAATAATATAATAATAAAAACAATTTTCATTGTCTTGCTCTATCCAACCTGATAGAATTAAAGTCATTTTCCTATTCTTACTTATTAAACTATGACTCTATATTTAAATTCATTTCTTTTAAAATATATTTTAGTAAAAGTAGTATGCCGTGGTATATATTTTAACGCATGACAAACATACACAAAATAATTTCTTAATATCATATTTTTAATACTTTTACATACAAAATTAATACCGTGCTACATAATAAACTTTTTTTAATTACGTTTTAAATTATGGTAATAGATTAATTTACAATAAATATTTATAGTAATTTTGTTTAAAAGAACTTAAAGTATTACACGATACACACATTCAGTATTCTTTTAAATATCAGAATGTTTAATTAGGTTCTTTTAAATAATATTATTATTTATGATTACGACATTTCAGACATTTTGATTTACTGGTTTTACAACTTAAATAACAATTATAACTTAAATGTGGCATGAAAATTCATTCTCTTTATTATTTATTGAATTCAATGATATAGACTAGAGTACACATAATGAACCAAAAACTACTTTTGATATTTAATAATTATTAATGTATTTTTTTTATTTTTTAAATGTTTTTTTCGTCGTATTCAGAATACTTTGGGAACACTATAATCTTAAAGTATTTTGATATATATTATAAATACTATTTTCAGATTATTTTATAATTTACCCAAGCATACCGTTAGAAAAATGATTTCTAAAAATTTAACGCAAATCAAATTTTGATATTTTAACAAATATAACAATGTTTTATTGTAATCATTAATGTGTAAAATCTATTTCTACACATAGTGTGAACAACTTCATGTATATATTTTTTTGAAATTATATTAAACAATACTGAATGAATAACATATTGAATCTAATTAAAATTAATTGTGGTCCTTGTTCATAAATTAAAACTCTTGTGTACCTACTTACTAAAGCTGCTTCTATCTTTTTCTAAATTTAAACCATTCTAAAAAAAACTAACTTTTTTATGAATCTATTACATTTAATAAAACCATCACACAGATAATATTATAATTCATAATAAACGTTTTATACTGTTCTGTTTGTTTGAAAACATTTATACAATTTATCATTTTTGAGTAAGCACGGGTGATTAAATAATAATGAATATTGTCTATAATATTGGTTTTAACTTTTAAACATTCAATACAGCTGATTGCAAAAAAAAAAAAAAAATAACAAAAATTGAAACATTTAAAAAGTAATATATTTTGTCTTATGCTATTATTGAAAAATATGATAGATATAATATTATATATGAAATATGGGTCTCTCGTGGCTCATAGAAGTCCACACACGTGAGTGTTCGTGGCACCTTTGTCAGTCTGGACTTACGGCTATGCAGAGTCGCGCAGTAGTTCATATATAATATATAAATATACGAATGTAGCATTCGTTTCTCTAAAAATCGTGATGATGACGGCGACATGGTGGAAGCGGCGTATGTTTCGAAGGCAACGTTTGGCGTTATTTGCTAAGTGACGACTTATAAAACGAATGTCATCACTATAAAATAACACCAACGCCGCAATCGATAAATGATATATAATATTATCTCCTCGTGTTTGATCGCGTGTTCTTTATGAAAACTTTATTTGGTTATATACAGTGTATATTGTTATTATTACGACTGTCGGTACATCGACTGATGACCGGGTTGGTGTGGGGAGGGTTCCCACGCTCTTCGCGACTTTCTGCCAACTGCAGTTCCGAGCTTTCAACCCCTGCACCACATGTGCACTACGAACATTCATAACCAAAGACTGCACTTAACACTTACTTTATACCTATGTGGCTATATAATATTATATGGTATTGAGCATTTTATTTGTGACGTTTATCATATTGTATATGTATACATACCTACGACGACAATATTAGTATTATAGTTTAATAGTCTCCTATAGTTTTGACCGTTGACGATGTCGTATTGATTTAAATCCGATTTGTACACTGTTTATGTGCATAATTCAAGGTAATTCGTGTTGACGTTCTACACACAATGTGGATCACCACCACCGTACAAGCGTCGAGAATTGAGATTACAACATTAAACACAGTTTATTTTTTTATTATTTAATAATAATGCTTACATTTTTTAATATTCTGTAAAGCTTTTCAAGAGTTTAACATAATTATTTTACTAAAACTCATATATCTTTGTGGAGTTTCTTTGTGGTATAAAAAATTTAATAAATATTATGCTTCAAACTTGTTTAGTAAATTTAGATATATTTAATAGTAACAAATAGTTGATTTTAAAATAATTATTAAGAAATGTGTACTGTCTTAATGTTTGACTTGTTACTTGTTTCTGATTTATTTTTTATTTGAAAATTTATAATTGACAGAGAGAATTTTGGATATTTTGAATAAAACATTATTGTTTTACCTTAAACCATTATTTATATAATATGTAAAATCAGAGTACATTATTACGTAATGTATTAATAATATAATCACGGATTTTTATGGTTTGTTATTATATTATAAAATACCTATTTTTAACAAAACCCGCTAAAAAGATATTAGGTTATTTGAATCTGAGCTATTTAAACGTGCTTTTAGAGTTTAAATCAATGCATTAATATTATATTATCGTGATGTCGATATTCTGTCAGGCAAAGATGCTAAAAACGTTAATTTTAAATCAATTTATATCCTGTATAACCTTACCTCGTATAAATATATCTCTTTCGTTCATCGGCTGTGCGTAAACACCGTCATGGGTGAATCAACGAAAATTTTAATTATTATTATTACCCAAAATAATAATAATATGCATTATGTAGTAGATATTATCATCCAACCATCAGTCCACCAATGTGACACCACTTCGTAATAGTTTTAGGTACCTATTGTTGTTATTATAATATTATAATTGTTTTTTAATGTTATCTGTATTATTATATTTTTTATCCGCACGTCTTATAGACTGATGTCATTATTTCAGATGTCGATAATATACCGCGTGAAAATAGTAGTCATTTTGGATTTTTTTTTAACCATATTCCTATGATGTAATGTGTAGTCATAACAGACGAATATCATTTTACTATCATTTCATAATGATACACACAACAGTATTATTATTCTCCTCGTATTTATTAAACTAAATATATTTCAATGTTCTACGGTAGTGTATAATTGAAATCTTAAATTGTTTTAATACGGTATTGAACTGGACCATTTTGGTTTACAAAAATAAAAGCATAGGTTATTACAAGTTTGAAAATTAGATTAAAGAAATTAGAGACTTCGAATTATTTTTATAATATGAATTTAATTATAATGTTAAATTTACTATGTGTATTAGGAGTAGATATTTTAAATTTCAACTGAAGAAATACCTTGAATATTAAATTCTGCGCGCCTAAAATAGATAATCCTTTAAAAAGGTAGTCATTGCATTGTTTTCGATTATATATTTTATTTTAAATAACAACAAAACCGGGAAAATCACTCCACTGTATAGAAGATTTAGAGTACCTATAACCCGTCATTGAGTAATGAATATGTTAAATTTGAATTCAATTACTTCATTCAAGAAACAATTCTGAGCCAGTTTCTATTTCAGGATATTTAAATATTTCATAATTTATTTATAAAACTATTAGTACCTAATTTATTTTTGAGTTATTTTCTGATAGGATTATCTATTAGGGTTATAGTGTGTCCGACTAATTTTTTCCAAACATATTGCCTAATGAATCTATTATTATTAATATATTATTAGGTAATTTAAATATAATTTTTTATTTTTCGCTGAACATGTTCGTGTGTGGGCCCATATTACATCATATTATAATAGTATATCAATGATTCTAATGAATAAGTCAATACCATGTACCGTGAACGATGTGAATAGTTTCATATACATTTTATTGAGCATAAAAAATAATAATATACTTAACGGTGATAATTTTCAAGTTCCTACCATAACTCAAATCGTTATTAAATGTTGAGTGGAATGATGATTTTTTTGTCCATAAATACCTTTTTTTAGTATAACTAATATAAAAGTTTAGATTTTTAACTTCAAGGGTGTTTTCTAGTAGAAAATTGAATTTATTTTTTACATGAGAAGTTCAAAGTAAAAATGAGAAAATGAAAATATTTACACAAAACCAGTTTTTAACTAAATCGAATTAGTTTTTTTTTGTATTTTTATCATTTTAGAAAATAGATTTTAACTCAATTTGTGCTAGGTATATATTTATTTTTTTCTAATGTTCATTGAAATGACCTTAAGGTCTTCGTCAATGCTTATCACAAGTGGTTAGTAGGGAGATCATGTGGTCTATTTATTTATGTATATATCACTATATGCATGATACTACCCCGTACTCCAAGAGCAGACATGTGCGGTCTTCACTCCCGGTGGAGTGGGATCTAGTTGGAAATCGGATGACGCAATCGTACGACCGCATGGGAAAAAAGTGATTGCATAGAATCATACAAATGTTTTGCACTTTGCTATGAATCGAACCAATTACTATATGAGTCGCAGTCAACTGTGTGACCACTGCGACATTTCGCATACGATGACAATTTTTCCATTTCATTTAAAAAAACCCAGTAAGTTACTATGCTGTATAGTAAGTATTGAATGAACCTAATCATTGAGTACCTACCTACATAGTTCATCGTAATATGTTTAATTTTAATCCAATAATAAATCATTGTATACGATAAAAAATGATTCTAAGCAGAGATTTCTGTCAACCTGCATTTCTAAAGATAGTTTAATATACATTTATATATCTAGACGAGAAATTTATACTTCAATAGGAATTATGTTACAAGGTTGGTTAAACTAATTTTTGCAAAAACAAATTGCGTCTATAAAATAATAATCCATACATTATTATAAGCTGTTATTAACTTATTTTTAAAATTACTTATTTATGCATAATAAATAATAATAAACGAACATTAAATAAAGTATCAAAAAGTTTCGAATCTATACGAATATTTTTTTAATTATAACAAAATGACTACAATCGTTATTTTTTGTTTAAATAATTTTATGACTAAGTAAGCATTCTCAATTTATTTTTTTAATTACAATAAGAATAACTTATGAGGGATCATGAATTAAATCTAAAAGCTTTTATACTCTCAAATAAATATTTTATCATGCATAAATTAAAAACAAACTAAAAAATTTAAAATTTTAAATATCTATAAATAGCACAAAAAGTTTCAAAATATTTTTAAAAGTCAAGAAAATGCTGAAAATGTTGACATGTATGTCTTGCAAAGTTAAATATAATACTAAACACGTTATTTGAGTTTAGAAGAATCAATTTTGTGTCGCCATCTTAAATAATAGAGTAAATTGACTCATAATTAAAGGTAAGAACATTATCAATGTTTCATTATTGATTTATTACAATATTTTAATTTTTAATCAAATTCTGAATATGTAAAATATAAAAATATAAAAATGCTCATAACTCGTTTAAAAATTAAAATACCATAAAAACCAACATGTAAACGCATATTATTTTGTTCTTAGCTTAAAGTTTAATTATAGGTTAATTCAAAAACATAAATAGGTTCTAGTGAACACAAATTTGCTATGTTGCACGTTTGTAAGACACAGGCAACAGATATGCAGGTGTGGTATTCTATTAAGTCTTTAATTATTTATTTTTTTGAATCTCAACAAAAAAAAAAACAAAATCAATTTTGTCGAAAACTTGTTCGACATATAAATTTTAGTTCCTCTGTAATATTTTTTATTTATTTTGTTTTTCCCAATTATTTTGAAAAGTTATCTTTTGTCAAAATGTTTTTTCATTTATCCCCCTTCCCCAAATATCAATATTAGATCCAATTTTCTACTAGAAATCCACCTCAAGTTTAAATTTTTACTGCTCCAAAAAGTGTTTATGACAGACACAAAAAAAAAAAAAAAAATAATAAATACATCATTATAAAATGATATTCTTGTCACTTACAGAATCCATAAGACATTTAGATGATTAAAGTTGAATAGGTATATAGATAAATCATGTTTAAATACTATATAAATTACACATTTTAATTGTGTTAAATAGATGAGTTTATTTCGACAATATATCATTATATCAATACAACAACATCAATTTAAATTTTATTATATATATTATAACACACAAATTTTTAAATTATAATGGGTCTGAGATATTATATAAAAATGTAGTTCTTAAGTTTTTTAAAAAGTAAACTCTCATTTTTACAAAAATTATTAAAGTTTTAGCCTTTTAGGAAATATGTTTTTTACGTAATTTGGAAATAATGCAAAAATATAGGTGCCACAGAATATTGATTCACTACTCCGCTAATCTAAACTTTAAATACTAATTAACTATTACCATTTTTTTTTTTTTTTTTTAATTAATTTTTTATGTATTTAAATTCTCAGAAAAATATTTTGCTTTGGAATATGAAATTAAAAATGTAAGTCGTTATTAAAAAAATATGAATGAATAAAAATTAAAAAGATTGAAAAGGTGAAAATAACATTTTTTTTTTTCAAAAATGTCGGTGTCATAATTATAAATTTTGTAAAAAAAAAATAATCTAAAAACGTTAATATATTTTGAAAAAATGAGAGTTTTACTTTAAATGTATCGAATAGTTAATATAGGTACTGCATCATAAATATTTTGGTTAAGTTAATACATTCGTTTGGTATAAATACAAGTTTAACCACTGAGAATATGTAAAATGGAAGTTCATTTACACTGAATAAATAGGAATGAGCAATTTTAAAATTGAAAACCAAATTTTACTTTTACTTTTTAGATTTGCGAATATCAGATTTATATTAATTTATTTGTCTGCGGTGGCAAATTGTATAATATTTTATATATTTATTTGAACTTAAGATCATATACTTATTCATCTTGTATATATTATAGTAATTAAAACTAAAATTGTATTGAAAGATTCCAATAATATTTTTTAATAAGATCTGTATTTCTAATTGTTGTTTAATATTTTTATTTTGAATGATTAAATAGAACTATATTTGTTTTTCAAGGAAAATACTATACTAAAATAAGGTAAATAGTTTTATATAATTTTTTAGATAACCTAAACCGCTATGATAATAATACTAAGTAATATGTAATATTTAATAAGGTTTAAATACCTGCTTATAAGTTATAGCCATCTAGATAAATTTTTAAATTGAATTTAAATGAACTACGCGAAGCAATCTAAATTTTTACTAATGTCCTATACTATAAGTATTAAGTACCCTTAATATTCTCAAAGCGTGGCTAAATTTTTACTAATGTCCTATACTATAAGTATTAAGTACCCTTAATATTCTCAAAGCGTGGCTAAAAGCAAGTATATGATATTAAAGCAATGCTATTATTAATATGATTAATAAATGCCTATATGCATAAGAGGTACTTAATTATAGTTTTTTAATCAACTTGTTTAAAAATCATTGTGTTCCCTTGAAATCGGATCGCTATCAGTGAATTCTTATTCGAAAAAATAAAAAACTGCAAATAGCTTACGTTTAACAATCCGACCACGTGAACGCATCTTAGTGTACGTGTATCGTACATGCATTGCATTGTATAATACGTCTATATTGTAGCGCAGAAAATCCATGATACCACTAACTTTAATAAAGCGACTACGGCGGATCATTCGAAGTGGTAGTGTCTTATATTTTGAGAAAGACCTTCTCTTGCGGACGACGCGTGCTGGACGGTTGAAGCGACGCATCAAAAGATTCAAACAGTTTCTTGTCTGAAAACAATTGAACAAAACCATCAGTTCACTCAATTTGTCAAAAAAAAAAAAAATCGTTGAAATGTACTGTTTGTCTGTTTATCTCGTATGTTAAACCATAGAATTTTCTCTTGCGCAATACAACTTCGAGAATTAATAAGACAACGACGCGGCGATCAATTAATTTATTTTGAATTTTGTTTGAAAATTCTTGTTTTGATTAATTTTTTTTTTTAATTTCTCTGTAACGGTTTTGCGATGGTTACAGTTATATAATAATACATACGACAGCCGACGGGATTTAACACAGACAAATTGTGTATTCTATTTTTTAAATAATTACTTTTAAGATCTGACTTTAGTAAAGAAGTTGTACACCGATGCATTTATATTTAGAGTGTAAAATTTTGAATAAATAGAAAATTTAAACTGAAGTATTATTATTTTCTGATGGCATAGTTTACGATATTATTATTTATTATACATTATATTTTTCAGTACCAGATGATTAAAATGTTCAAAGTTCATATAGGTTATGTAAATAAATAATGTTGCAAATTGTGTACCTAATTAATTATTAGTTCAGTGTTCAAACTGATGTGTTATACAAAAAAAATTTTAAAAAACCTATTTGAACAATCAATGAAAAAATTGAAATTTGATTTTTACACCAACAACAAGCCTACCGATCTACTAAATATAATTTTATTTCACTAATTTAATTTTTAAATGATATTTTATAATATTATTAATAAATACATTATATGAGTAAATATGACTAGAATTTTGTAGCGAATGCTTTGTTGGTGGAGAACGTGTAAATGGATAATTATTATACATTATATAAATTCGTTACATATCATTCTGATGAATGAAGAAATTTAATAAACTTGGTTTTTTGATTTTTCCCTCTAAATATGCTTTTTTACTTAATCCATTGCATATAAGTACTTTCTTACATAATTTATTAATTTGTTTCACAAAAATGTCAAATATTTCTTTAATAGTATTTTATTAGACATATTTATATAAATACTATGTATAATATATATAAATAGAGATAAACAGATTAAATTTTCGTATTTTGTTTTTAATTGTATTAATGGCTGATAAACATATTATAGGAATAATGTGTTATTGTAGTTTTTAAAGTGACAGTTTATTGAGTTTTGGAAAGGAAAATAATAATCTATATAACATAAATAAACTTTTTTTTTGTATTTTTCATGTTTAAATTAAATAAATGCTGTTTAACAATTTATTTTATTACAAAATTAATGTCTTATTAATTAAAAAAAAACGCGATCTATTTTTTTTTCCAAAATTTAGAAGTGAATTTGTCCACGTACGTATGTATATTATAATATGTCGATTGTCAATAAAAATTATTCGTTTCTTTAATTCATGAAAATATTTTATTTTTAGTACGTTTATTTTTTATACTAATATTTTCAGAATATTTTTTTAAAACTATTCGATTTCGGATTTTTCGCGTTCGTGCATTGCAATATGTTGTACCTACTCAAAAGTTATTTATTTAATTTTTTTTTTTTTTTTTTTGAAAAGCAAGCTTCTGTATACGATTACATATTTTATTTTATTTTTTTTTTTTTTGTTCGAGACTCGATTTACTGTATAAAATAATATTGTCGACGACAAGATAGGTCGCTTAAACGATTGTCACAGCATAATAACGATACCATGATATTATCGTTGTCATTATTCATCATCATCATCATTATTATTATTATTATTATGCGGATATACTTACGAGAACGTATATAACATTATTTCTTTGAACAACAGAGACGAGTAAGTTGAACGGCGTGTTGGGAATTTTCACGTAAGTCACAAACAGTTCGCGGACTTGACATATCAAACGCGTTATTGGCCTCATAATGACGGCTGTAGTCTTAGACGTGTATCTCCCAGTAGCCGTCGTCGCCGTCGTCGCCGTCGTCCTTCTCGTCCTTTTCGTCCTTTTCGTCCTTTTCGTCGGCGTCGTCGTCGGTTTCGTGTGTTTCGTCGTCGGTGCCGTCGTCCTCGTCGTCGTCTGTCGCAATCCTCCAATTCGTCGTCGCGTACCGCTCGGCGGTGTTGTGGTCGCTCGTCCCGTGGTCGCGGTGCTTCCGCTTCTCGGCAACGGCGCAGGTCAGCCTGGATCGGCCGACCGATCGTTTCTATTCCTTCGTCCTGCGGTTCCACATGCGCCTCTCGCGGGACACCGGCGACAGCCAATACGAGTTATGCAACCGCTGTAAGATCTCCCGTTCCGGATGTACGGGGCCCGCTCGTATCCGGCGGAACGCTTCCGTCACGCGGTCGTACAACACTCTGCAGCGCTGCAACAAGAGTCTCAGGCGTTCCGTGGTCGTACGACGTCCTCGGTTCCGGCGTCCGGACGGCATGCCCCCCGCGAAACGATGTACGAAGGACGGCCAGGCGTCGCGGGCGGTCAGACGACTGCGGTGCCGGTACGCGAATCGTAGGCTCGCGATTAATATTATTATAGCGTTACGATTTATTATTGTATAGTTGTTATCGTGATTGCCGTGTTGCGCCGCTTGCGGTGGAATATAATTAATCACGTGCGTAGCGCGACGAGAGATGAGAGCGCGCAACAGCGGCGGACGGGCTCGGCAGACGAATGCCGCTGGAGCGTTACGTCGGTCGCGCGAGACGGGTCGTGTGTACGCAGAGGCGGCTCCGGCCTACGGTTTTATATAGCCGTGCCGCCGAGGCGGTCGTCGGGTGGCCTTGTCGCGGGGCCTGCTCGGACCGACGCCGTGCACCAGCTACGAGCTGCGCCGCCACCGTCACCGCGAATCCTGCGCATATTACATTCGTGTGTGTTTGTGTGTAGGTGCGGTGATAGAATTCACTCGACCCAATTGTATCGTTGCATGAAATATTGTATACGATTTTAATGTATTTTTTGGGGCGTGTAATGGTGTAAAATTTATACGCGCTTGGAAGGGGAGGCCCCATAGAAGGGGACAAGCGGGCAGTTTCGCGAAGACGTCACGTCATTCTTGTAAGCGCGGATCATGTTATAACCAGTGCTTGAATTAATGGTAAGAAAATAATTTGAAGGGGTACGCTTGAATAATTTCTAAAAAAGAATAGCAACTCCCCCCCCCCCGCGTTCCCATACAATTCAAGCACTGATTATAACGCGGGCGTCTATAGTTTTTAGTAGCGAAAATATTATTATTTGTAACAACATAGTCGACAGATACGTCATAGGGAATGACTGCAGAGAATAATTGTATTAATAGCTCGCAGGATCGCTAGAATTTCGAACTTGGATTATAGATAATATTAATGATATTATAATATAAATTACGACGACCGACCATCAAGGCCATTCTTTTGGCGGCAGTTGAAACCAATTCGGGCATTTGTGCCGTTGGTAATTTTTAGTGAATTTACGCATTTATGTAAATCGGATATAACTTATTTCAGAGCAATTATAGAGATTAAAAATTTATAATGAAAATCAAAATTAATAATCAAAAATATTTTTATCTTTTCTTATAAGTGTTTTATAATATTTTTTTGACATTTTATTTGAACCTGGGCTTGGAACCTTTATGATTTTTTCGATTCCGGTACCAATTCAATTCTTTAAAAAAAAAAATTCGGTACCGATTTTGGTTCCGATTTTTAAAATTACAGAATAAAGGTTTCGGTTCTGGTATCGGTAAGTACCAGTATTTAGAGGTATTTTTTTAAAAAAAAGTAAAATATACTCCAGTGTAAACAACGTACATATTATCTAAAATATAAAAAATAAGAGCTGTCTTAAATGGGTTAAAGCACTTAAGTAAATATTACTATTTTGGTTTTAAAAATAAAAACAAATTTTAAAAAATAGGGTTTACTCGCGTTGTAAGAAGTTGGCGGTACCATTGCCATTACCTTACTGAGTTTAAACGAATAATCAATCATTAATGGATAGTATAAATTATTTGTTGTCGACCATAACATCTTATTTTAATTTTATAGGAAACTGTTCATAAATTATCAAGCAAATTATATATTTATATACATATATAAATTAATAGATGTAAACCATAAACGAGTTTATTAATTTATAGTCCATGACACAATCTGATGACGATTTATACGGGTGTGTATTATGATTGATTTAACTTTTAATAATTATTTTATTAGTTATCACTCATCAACATCATCAAATATTATCATCCTAAACTGTTTATAAATTAAAAGTTATAGAGAAATAATCATAAAGACGGATTTTGACTAACGGGAAAATAACAATATCTAATATTTACTTATTAGTTATTTTTATTTTGATAATAACTCATATTTAATCGTTTTCTGGAACTGTTATTAGATCGGAGAAGTATAAAATTATAGATACACGTTTACATCACAACATCAAACAATTTTGATGAATCAACTATTATTATTTACTACTTAAATATATAAAATAGTTAAATAAAATTTGAACCCAAAAAAACCAAAAGAAAAAATCGAAAAATTCTCTACAAATAATATCAGTACAGGTTCCGGTTTAGGTTCCTAAGAAAATCGAAAAAAGGTTTCAGTGAGGTTCCGATTCCAATATTTTCAAAAGGTTCCGGTTCGAATATCGGTATTTTTAATTTTGGTTCCAAGTCCTGATTTAAACAAAATGTTATTATGAGAATTGAAAAAAAAATTATGTATATATTTATGCATAATAATATATTATACAGCTTTGAAAAATTAATGACATCAATTATATAATTGCCGACTTAACGTACTAAAAACCCTGTGTGCGATGCGTTAAAAATGTGATTATTTATTTTATTTATGATAGGTACCTTTTACCTCTAAAAGTAACTCTGGATGTAATATGACGGCTGATCTGCGCATCTATATAGGTTTTAATGGATGTTCAACACGATTTTGTGTTTACGCAACAACTTTCAACAGTAACGACATAGGATCATCTGCAACAAGTCACTTTGAATGAGTGTTTTAATTTAATTTATTTTTTCTTAGAACGTCGTTAAATTTCTCACCTAAGCCACCTAAAGTAAAAACGCCGATGAGACGTTCTCATTATACGTATGGGTAGTTATCGGAATAAAATAACAATAGTTTTTAAACTTAAAACCATACTGCAGTATACTGTCTACTCGCCGGTGTTCGACGTGCATTCAGTGTGTGTGTTGATGGTAGGAGGGAGGGTAAACAGACTACCATCGAATTGGATTTTCATATTTTTTGGTGAATATCTACACCCCACCTCCCGCTATAGGCGGCCAATCACAGCCTCGGGCATGGGCATTATGTCGCCGTCACCGCGTACACACATATTATGCCAATAAGAAATCCAGACGGATCTTCTAGCCGCGTTTTTAATAAATTTAATTTCCCGGAAAATCCCTCTGGAGGTCTGAACTCGAAACACATACCTACACGTATCACATCCCTACGCGTGATAGGTATATACGTACTGTCGCGTTATGCTTAACCCAAATCGAAAACATCGCACCCGCTCGTGTATTACGCACGAATATTTATTGCGTCCCACGTCTTACGATAAGTATACTTATATGTCGTAGGTATTGACAGTTCACTCCCTATAATATACAATAATATACCTGCGACTTTTACTGTTTCTTAAAAACAACGATTGATTAGTTTTTGTTTTATTTTTTGTTTTTTGTGGTTAGGTGATTTTGTTATTTTTCTATAGAAATAAACTTAATGTGCACGTAAGCACCCTAGGTATAACAATAAAGACTTATAATTTATAAATTATCTTCTAAAAACATTATGTGTACCTATTATATTATTATACTATTAAAACCTTGTAAATTAGTAGGTATATAATCGTCTAAGTTTTCAGTAAATTAGTTTAACAAAATTAATTTTACATTATTTTATATTTTCCTTATCAATTAATTTCTTATTTAAAACTACAGACAATTTTAGATTTTCATTCATCAAGTAGGTTTAAAATAAAACACGTTCAACTAATATAATGGGGCGTACGAAAATGTAATTTTAACTATATAGCTCGACTTCAAAATGAACAATATTCTTATAATTAAATATTTGTAGGTACACAAAAACAAAAATCAAAATAAGTAGCCTTTGTTCATGATGTATAAGATAGCAAACAATGACATTTTGCAATAAATAACATTTAATATCTATTCTACGGTGTCAAACAACGTTTACAATTTTCCCATTCAACTTAAAAGAGCTCGGGATTAAAGCAAACTTTTGCTATTGTATTATTATCTACAAACATAGTTTAAGAATTGTCATTTTTATTGTTATTGGTGAATCCATTGAACTTTTTAGTCGCGTGTGTAAATGAACGACGAACTTTAATATTGAAGTTTATGATTAAAAATACTGCTAGGTCGCATGTACAAATATTAAACATATTTTAAACATTTGATGAATTAATCGTTAGTTGTAATAGATAATAGTGGTCATAATTGGTCCATTAAATTTTAATGAACTATTAAATTAATAAATTATTTGTTGAACTTGACATTAAAATATAATATGATATAATTATCTTTGTGTTATCTATTATATTAATATATTATAACTATATTTAACTCGAATTATTATAGGACATATTCACATTATTTTTTTTTTTTTTAAATGGATGTTTGATATTTATTACTAAGACAAGTGTTTTACTCCAGATTATGAAATTAAAATATATGTTACCGATAAATGATCAAAATTTGATGGTAGTTTCATCAATTAGCATATGGTGAATGAAATAAAAGAACAACAAAAAAATGTAAAAATAATTGCTTATATTTACATTTTCAAAAAAGAAAATTTTAAATTAACAACGAGTGATTGTCAGTCTGTCAATTATTTTGTGATTTTAAATGTAAGTAATACGGTTATTAAAATAACGGAAAAATAGTCAGATAAAATAATCTTTTTTTTAATTAATTAAATAAAAGGGATGTTGATTTTCTTTATATATATTTGTCTTAAATATATTTTCATTAGAATTTCCATTTGATTTTATTAAGATTATTCGTATATTATTGACAAATTGGAGATAATTATATATGAAACTTTGGTAGGTATAGTATTTCACAAAGATAGATGTTTTTTGCGTTATGACAAAAATAAAAAAATATATAAAAATTATACAATCACATAAATTAAATTTGCTTTAAATTTGTCAATCATTTTATTCAATAGATTTTAAGTATAAATGTGTAATTAACAGTTTATTTTTGTAATATTAATATAAGGTAATATATTTTTTATTTTTGTATTTAATTAAAATCACTTAAACTAATTATAATATATATGTACAATACAGATAATATGTTTTGTTTCATCTATTTTTTTTTTTTTATACTGGTAATAATCATTATTTATTACTTATAGAATAAACATTAGAGCATACAAATTACAAATACGATTGTTACATCACTTTCATTTCAGTTAACGACTGGTGTAGTGATGTGATAGTGCCAAAATTATAATAACAGTACAATAATTATTATTATATTAATAAATAATCATTACTAGACTTTGTAGTAATATTTTCCTCTATTATATTACATTTTATCATTCACACTCTACTCACAGGCACACAAATCTATCATATTATTATGATTAGATAATCAATCTAAAAAAAAATAATGAACAGACGATTTGTATTTAAGATATAAAAACACACGTCAAATCCCCTCCCCATCTGAGCTAATGCTTTATCACACCAAGCCCCTATATCAAACGTTGATTAGTGGGTGAGCGAGAGTGACATACCACCGGCCAACCTCCATTTTTTTTATTATTACTCAATTACTATAGTGCATACAAATTATGACGTTAGTAATAAAAGTTCATACGAATAGTATACTCAATGTTACATATCAATACATCCAGATTTTTCATATGGAACGAGTCGTTCAACGCATGTGATATTTTATATTTAAAACCAATAGTTATACCCAGTGGTGTATTGGTAAATATATTTATGGGTACACGCACTAATAAAATATGCATACTGAACCAAAAAATATTTTGCACGCTCCGCTCGAATATTTTATTTTTGTTACATTAGAAAAAATTTAACTTAATCCTTTACATGTTTATAACTTCTAATGCATTACTATAAAATTAAAGACCGTTCAATATCAATGCCCGCTCTTTTGTAAACGTTGTCATATAATATCACATATTTTTGTTTCAACATAGTGTTCACACAATATTCAAATTTCAAAACAATAAACGATTTTTAAATTTTTTTTTTTAACATTATTACTATTAATAGTTTTATAATCAATTAATAAGTAAACCTCAATAACAATAAATATAAAATAAAAAAATATTATGTTAAATAATAATATTAATATACAATCTACAGAATTTTCCACAAAGATTTTTTGTATTCAAAATTATGTTCATCAGTTTTCAATATCTTTGTTCTAGTATTATCAGCATCTTTATGTTGGCTAATTAGCCACGACTAAACATATTCTTTTGAGTTCCACAGTTCCATTGATTCAGAAGTGGCCTATTTATATTTAAAAACATTAATCTTAAATATTTGATATTGTTAACTTACTTCTGAGATCCGTGCATATTAGATTTCATTATTTGAAAGGCTAAAACCTTTTTCACAATCTGCAGTTGAACAGGGAAATATTTTAATGCAATTTGTAAGCTCCAAAATAGTATTTTGAAAATTATTACTATCCAAGTATACCCTAAAATCATAAAAAACTAGAACCATGGATTGATTGCCCATACTCCGTATTATATATTTTAATAACATCTATTTTTCAAAATGTTATTTATTAAATTTAACTTAAAATACATTAAACACAGCGTATACTGATAAATAAGATAAATTATTTATTAAAATACTGTAACAATTTTTTCCTATAAACTATTAAAAAAGCTTTATTTGGTTTTTGAGTTATTTTAGAAGCGTAAACTCATAAAATAATGTTTTACATTGGGTATACGCCGAAACTACAAAATCTGCTGACTGGTATACGTCATACCAATACACCACTGTATGTAGTATTTTACTGACTTATTATTTGAAAGAAATATATCGCAATTTTGGATAGTTCTATTTTTAGTCATAAGTGGTGGTACATGACAATTTAATAACACACATAAGTGGTACGCAAAAAAAAAGTTTGAGAACCGCTGCTGTATACTATTAAGATAATACACCTTGCATAATATACAATATCAATATTATTACTTACAAATTTATTATTTTTATAACATTTATTTAGTATATTATATTTTTTAATTAATTATTATCTGTACATGCGTCTGTAGTATATTAACCTTTTGTAATTAATACTGAATTGTAAACATTTTTATTATAACTAGATTTTTTTTTAGAAAAAAATATTATGGTTAAATAAAGTAAGATAATTTTAAATAATAAATAAATATGTTACTAAAAAAAAAAATGTTCTTTAAAAATATTTATAGCATGAAATTATATTCAATTTTAATCCAAGTGTAATAAAAACTTCAAGTGATGAAACGAGAACTGGTGTATTCAACGTGGTATAGTCGTTGGCGATAGCAACTAGTTATTTGCATGTATATGTTTCGGACAATGTGAAATACCGGGCAATTTAGTCCTTCCCTTATAATTTGAACCGCGAAAACAAACAAATCGTTTTTTATACAATATTATTTTTCTTTTTTTAATATTTCATTACTTATGATTATATAATATTAATACAAAATTAATAAATAAACTATTATTTTTTATGGTATTAATATTATTAAATTATATTTTATTTTATATATAAAAAAATATATATTTGTTTCCACCAAATACGAGTAATATTAATTCGATAAATATGTAAATATTTTCAATTTTGCAAATTAATCGCAAATAATTGCAAATAAGCCATTAAGAGGATGTCAGTGTAATATTTGTTTCCTCTCTCAGACACACGAGAAACGTAGACAAAATGTTTTCACGTAAAATCGTTTTTTATGACAGAGTAAATTTACATATTACAAAAGTTGTAGATGATAATATTTTTGAAGGTATGACATACGAATAGGTTTTATATTTTATTATTATTTGGATTTCAAAAAAAAAAAAATTGTAAATATTATAAATGATTTTTAAATTCTTTTGAAACAATATTTTTTATTTTTTATTTTATACAAATCGATATGTCCATCAAAAATATTATTCTCTATATTTTTTGTGATGGGTAATTTTACTCGAAAATTACTAAAAAACATAAAAAAACAAACAAACAATGCACTTATATCATCTTCAAAAATTATAAGCTTAAAACCATCACGGGCGTGGAGAGACCAACTTCACGCCGTTCCCAGACTTTGTCCTATCAATCCGATAAATCTGTTCAAACCATATGTTCCCGGCCATTTTTTGATAAAAATTATTGTTTTTAGTATAATAATATAATATTTTAATATATTGAGAATCAATCTTTGGTTTTAAATTTTAAATCTATTATTTAATTGGTAAATAAGATCTGCACACAGTTTCTCAGAGAATTCTAATGAGATTCTCAAGAGAAGCTCTCATTGGTGCAGCATGCTTAATCATTAAAGATTATGAATAGTTGCGGTTTTATGATAGAATTTACCGGGACCTACCAATTTACCAGACAATCAGAGCCTAACAAAAGAGTCGCGTGAAACAAATTTACTAGGCGTCGCCAAGTTACTTATGCAACTACGTTCCACACCAATATTGCAAATTGATCGTGGTTACTTTAACGGCCTTCACCGGTCGGCATACAGTGGCTGGTGACTTGGGTGGATCAGAGAGATGGTCAAAGTCGTATTAACAGTTGGTGTAGAGGGGTGGATGCGAAAAAAGTTCCGAAATCTATTCTGACGCTTTACATTTGACTGCCGTTGATACACCAACGGTAAGCTAATGCTAAAATCTATTGGAATCGATGACCACCGTACGGAACCGTTCAAGATAAGTCGACGCTGACCATTGTGTACTCTAGTAGTTGCATTCAGACGTGGAGTTCTTATTATTATTACTAATGACAATAGTATCAATTTTCAAAAAATGCTCATTTACTAAATATATAATAAAAAAATTAAGAATTAATGTACAAAATTATTATTTTTATTACAGATACAACTACAAGTAACTACAATAAATGTATTAAAATGTAAGTTTTGTACAACTGCAATAGCACATAAATAACATGTCAAATTAAAATGAATAATATTCTCTAAACAAATATTTGAATAATAAAATTATACAAATAATAAGTAAATCAATGCATAATTAAACGATTAACAGAAAAATTGTGTAATTGCCTGTTCTTAAATAAGCTGTATTCTGTTAATACTCGTATATAGTAAGGCCTTGAAGTACTTGTACAAAACTTGTAGTTACGTGGTATCACTTATAACAATCAAATACGAGGTATCACAAAAATATAATTTGCAGGAAAAATAAGCGTTTTATGATAATAATGGTTATAACCAAAATTAAGCGCAAGAAGAATATATAAATATTGATACTAAAACGTAATTTTCGTAAAATTTGTAGATGCGAGGTATTGTCACTAAAGTAACTTACTTTAGTATACTTAGATACTTTACTTTACTTAGATAAATGTAAAAATAATAATTTGATGGGATGAGAGAGGGGTGATCTTTTATCGCTCCCCTTATTGCATCCGCTATTGAATATACCTAACCATATATATTAAATGCAATTAAACGTTGGAAAAATACGAATGGAATTATATCTTTGATATGAACAAATTTACTTGTTAGATAGGTAAAAACACAAACTGTGATTTCCCGTCGGTTTTTTCATGATATATATATTTTTTTTAACTAAGTAATGTATATTATGTATAAAATATTACAATTTAAATATTCTGATAACTCGATTTAAATTTAAAATATCATCAAACACCTACGAGAAAACACAGATATTCTTCATACCTATAATAAGTTTAATAAAAAATCAATTCACTATATAATTGAAACATTTGAAGCTTACTACACAACATTTGAACTGCTGAACACAAATGTAGTATGTAGTGCATAATATTATTGATTATAGATAGTATAGATGGCCCGCTGACGACATTTTACGCTATCAATACCAATACTGTTACCACCAGCCGGATTATTATTTTCATTTCGATTGTTGTTAACGTTATCTATTGTTAATAACTAAAATGTAATATTATGCATAATCACGGCCAATGGGTTATATATACTATCTATAATCAATGGTGATAATATGTAAGACAAATACACGCAGGTTAGGTTAGGTTAGATTAGATTGTTTTTTACTGAATGCAAAATGATTTACTAATATCCATCCATATAGACGTTGTCATTCGTTACTCTTATTGTCAAACGGCAACATATTGTCAAATTTAAAAATTATCATTTTTTCAAATTAATATGATTTAGCAAAAAGAAATGCAGTAGATTATAACTAAGATAATTAATATTATTAAAGCACAAAATAAATAAATAATATATTTTGTGATTAATGTAGGAATTTATAAATTATAATAATCAAAAAATATATTGGGAGAATTTAAATCGAAAAAAATATTTGATTTTTTATTAAACATTTTTAAAACCATCAAAATGTTCATATTTATGTTAGAAAAGCATGATATGATGCAAGTGTATCCCCCTGTAGTATGACGCAAAAGACACTCCTGACTACATACGTTATAATTATTTTTTATTTATTAGTAAAAGTATATTAGTTTTTCAAATTAAATAATATGTATTAATGAACAAATTTTATAAATAACAAATAAATAATTATTTTCAATAAGAAGCATAAATTTGTAAATTTAATATCAGTGATGAAATATCTGGTTCAATGATTTAAATTTGGATCGACATCATGTTTATTTCGAAATTTGTTTTTTACAATGTCCATTAAAGAAAAACCAATTCCACAAAGATAAATAGTTGTAAATGGTATTAAAAATAACTATGCTTTTAGATATTTGTTTTCAATTTTTATCTAAAACATTCTAATTTAGTGAAATCCATTTTCAAACTTTCATCGCACGATAATTCTATCAAAGTTTCATTTTCGTTTTTAGTTAAAGTTGTAAGAATTTTACGTCGTACATATCACATTGTAAAGAATAATGTTACTATAAGTAATATTATTTTCAATTTATTTGTATTTATCTCTTAACTGTTTCAAACAAACACAATAAAAAATATTTATTTATTTACTCTCTGTTCTACCAGCATGTGCGGAATTTTACGTACCACTAGTGGTACGCATACCATAGTTTGAGAATCGCTGATATACAGTGTTTAGCACGTTCCTTTTAAATAATAATTAATTCTATTCTTTGTTGCTTTAGAAGAAAAGAATTTGTTCCTTTGCGTTCCTCTGGAAAATGAACAATTTTTTTTTTTTACTTTTAAATAGAAGAAAAAAGTACTTCCAAGTCCCAATCCGCATTATAAATTATTTATAATTTTATTGATCAACGTCCATACTATTTTCTGTCAACGTGACAACGGTTTCTATATATCACAAGAAATATTAATAAAATGACTATAAGTTTTAACGCTTAACGTAAATATTCGATAATGATCATCAATATTTGCAATACATATACTAAAAAAATAAATATTTAAATTTCAATTATTTACATATTTGGCGTGTATATTAAAAATCGAACGGAATGAAAAATTTCGTTTTTTTTCCTTGAAAAAAAGAGTCGTTCCGTTCCACGTTCTTTTGTCATAAAAATGAATTCGTTTAACGTGCCGATCATTAAAAAGGAACTCGTTTCAGGAATCCGTTACTTTCAAACACTGATGGTATATGTATTATATACTATCTACGGTGGTCCCGTCCCGTCACGGCCTCGTGAGTTTTAATATCTCTCCCTACGGACCTCAAATATTTCCCCTCCTACCCATCCCAATCACATACCAATAACACGTTTATTATTTTTAAATAAATATTTTTGCAGCAAATGATTTTTATAATACAAAATTTAATAAATAGGATATTCAAATTAAATTTGATGAATTGTACAACTTATTATTATTATGATTCTTGTGTTATCTATATTCATTATTCTATACATATTAGTTAATATAAATAAATAATCAGTCATTGCTTATTGTTATACCTTACACATATTACAATATTACATATAACTACATATTATAAATAATTAAATCTACTGATTAGTGGTCAAAATGCCACCAGGCACCGGCCCCGAAAATAAGTGTGGGTAAGCTATACTAAGTAAAACATGTGAGCGCCTCTGTCACGTACCATTACCAGTTAAAGTAACACGCATGCAATTAACAATTTTAATATACCCATTGAACTCGGTAACATCATAAAGAGTTCAATAAATAAACCTACATACATTATTAAAAATATTGATTTTCAGCTAATTTTCAAACACATTTTGGAGTAATTTTGAAAACTCTATTTTTAAGGCTTACGTGCAAAAACTTTAAAAGATTTTACCAGTCAATTAAGGCATTAATAACCACACATTTTTAAAGAAATTAAAAAAATCTTTATGTTTTTAAACCAGAATTGTATGTTTTACATAATTGCATTGCTATTGATATTCACCTCCGTTAGAGATATAATCTGCCTCCACTCGTTATCAATTTATAACGAACAGTATCGTATGATTGTATATTTGGAAATTCATAATATTTATTGTTTAGTTTTTCACACATGACACATCTAAATCTTGGGATTATAAATTAGTAACGAATTATATTTGAATGTAATTAAACACGATACATAATTACCTGCACGAGCAATTAAAAGTTGGGTGACTGATAAAATGAATGGCCGGATGCTGCAGGTGCACATTATACCAGTAGAAGATAGTTTTGTGCATTTGTCTTCAAAGCTGATTCGCGAATTCAATATCCTGAGACACAACAAGCATACAGTATATATTTTGTGTACACATTTCCTTTAGAAACTAATCTAGTAAATTTGTATATTAAAATAGGTTTGTCTTAAAGTGACGGCTATCGACGGTGTGCAACAAGAGTTTTATGCGTCCTATTGTCAAACTCCATGCAATTCAAACGGAGTTGATGCATTTAATATTAGTTATGAATTATCAACTACAATAGGACTTAATGCATCACAGTATGTGTTGATTTCATTAATTGATCAAATTTATCCATTAGAACGAGTCTTTGTTACCCCAGTCACTGATGCAGATTGGGACCTATTAGTAAGTAATAAACAGATTGTAATAGTTTGTTGACTGTCAGATTCGTGAAATTGTATGTAGGTAATTATGAAATAAAAATAAAACTCAAGTGTGTTTTGAATTTTAAAAACAAAATTAGTTTTCCTTTAGATTAAATTCTTAGTGTTTACTTTATTATTAAAGGAAAACATTGTGCTTTTATTTAAGCATCATAGCTCAGATGCGACTGCACTCTCTTATCCCTCTCAGTTAAACCACTAGATATATTAATAAATAGTTTTAGTGTATCTAATATCAATATATACAAAATTAATTTAATGCAATTCAACATTTAAAAAATCTTTTTTAGCTATCATAATATACGCATTTGAGTTATATTACAAAATATTAATTTCAGACATGCTTTTTAAAAATTAATTAATTATTTATATAATTGAAAATGTTGATGCTTAATTTTCTTTTAATATTATATGGTATAACATGTAAATTATATTTAACACGTTGACTGTCATGTGCCTGCCGGCAGGAATTTGATAATCTTTTGCTGTGTGCCATAGCCAATTTATAGAGTAATTCATAAAATGTTATAAACAATTTTTTAAAGTAATAGAATATTGTTATATGTGCATGTACTTTTACACCTTAAAAACATTCAATCAAGGTAAAAAATATACCTTTTGATGCATAATTTTCTTCTATGTGCAAAAGCAATATCATATATACTTCAACGCTAGCACAACAAAGTCTATTTGAAATATATAGGAATGTGACAGCCTACGGTCACTTGGCGTATAGGTAATATGGTAGCGTGACAGCCGACGACCACATTTTAAGTGTTATCAACAGCAGGTAAAAGACTGCCGGTGACCACATGGCAGTCAACGTGTTAATAAATAATGAAATGTCAAAATAAAATTTACCTATTTATTTTTAAGATGTTAAATGATGTTTCACTTCAAGATAAAATTTTACAACAACTACAAATAGTTCATAAAAATCGAATTTTTCCAATTTGGGTTTCAAAGTTTGTACATTTAAAAATTTGTATAGGTAATAATATTTGAAAAGTTCATAAACATAATGTAGTTTATAATATTGTACATTTATCTTTTTTCAGATGATTTAGAAAATGGTTTACAAGTTGGATCATTAAAAGAATCTACTGAAATAGTTGTAAAACCCAATGTAATGTCTTCAGACAGAAATATTAACATCAATCAAATTGTAGATGATAGTGTTCAAACAGATGCAATAAATCAAAGTTATTGTTTTCCTATAACAAAATATCACAATCGTTTTATTTATCGCACAGTTTTAGTTGAAAAAACTTTATTAGAATCTGATTATATATATGATTATTGTGCTCTTATTTCTAAAGCACATATATCAATAATATATAAAAACAATAATGACTATTCTGCTATGAATAGTTTTGTTAAAATATCACTTATTCATGAATTTGATGGAATCAAATCAGAAGACTCCCAAAATAAATCAAAAAATAAAAACCCATCTATAATTATACGTTTGTGTCCATTAGATCAATTTATGAATAATATTGAGAAAATGGAATTTATTACTTGGCCAACTATTTATGTTACTAACGTTTTAAGTAAAATTTTGGATTTAAAAATGAATTCAAAAGTGATATTGGAACCACTGAACCGAATTGAAAATGAAATTTGTGATGTTCAAAACATTCATATTTCCCCTTCAAACAAAATGGTAAGTTCAAATTATTACTACAGTAAAAAGTTTTTCATTATTTGTTATTTTTGATTTTAGAAAATAATTGAGGAAGAAACACTTATTGAATGTACAATAAAGCGATTAAAAGATGAAATCAGACTTCGAGAAGTTTTGGTTTTAAATAATTCAACTTTACTACGAGTGATGTACAATAAAATATCATCAATAGATGTATTAGTGACATTTTCACCATCAAATATTCCTTTTGTCTTTCTTAATGAATTTAATTTTGGAATGTTCTCATTTACAAGTAAAATTGATAAAAACTATCACAATAATCATGTGAATTCAATAAAAAACACTGATCTGAAGCTAATATCAAAAAATTTGTTATCTAACATTTCAAAGCCGGAACATTATGGTTTAAAGTATGTTTCAAAAATCAAGTATACACACCTATATTAAATTTTAGTACCTTTATTTTATTACTATTATTTAAAAATATTTATTGAATTAAGTGCAAGTAAAAGTATTTTAATAAAAACAATTTTGTACTATTAATTATACAATAAGAAGTTGATTAAAACTATTATTGGAGTATTAAATACAAGCTGTCACTCATTTTATATTTAAAACATAATGTCTTGTGAATTTCATATGAACCTTATTAAAATTTTTAGAATTTCCATAATAAACAATTTGAAAGACATTGTAAATGTTTTCTGTTGCACACAACTATGAAGATTTAATTGATTTAATTTTAATTACATTTGTATGATTATATATAATTAAAGTTAATTAAATTAAATTGTTACTATATTAATTTATTATATTTGAATTGATTTTTATTGTCTTATGAAAAAAAATATAAATTTCATATATAATAAAATATGAACAATTTTTTTATAGATGTTTTAAACAAATGAATAATGCTGGATCTTTATGCTTGAAATCTGGGTTACAATGTTACAATACTTTAACACAAACATTTTTTGCATTTGATAATTTATTGATAACAGGTACTTCCAAATTAAAATATTATTAATCTATAAGATTTAATATAAACATTTTATTTAAGGACCAATCGCATCTGGAAAAACATCAGCAGCTAAATTATTTTGTAATAAGCTTTCTAAGTGTCCATATTTTGTAAAAATTATTTGGATTAATGGGCGTTTTTTAGCAGGTTGTTATAACATAAAAATCAATAAATCTATTTATAAATACTTAATTAAAAACTGTTTAATATGTTTATAGGTAAGTTATGGGAAACAGTTCAAAAACAAATAAATAGTGATTTTCAAGAATGTTTGTATTATCAGCCTGCTATTATTGTCATTGACGATTTTGATGATTTATGTCATTTAAATTCTGAACCTAATGAGCATGCTGACATGTCTAAAATATATCTACGGTATTCAATTCTTTTTAACATTTTTAAGTTTAAATATTTTATATATTAATGCAAATCTTCATTGCTTATAATGATTAGGTAAATATTTTGAAAGTTTTTTTTTTTTAATATCATGTTTTTGTGAAATAAGTTGTTATACCAAATAATATTGATATTATATAATGTATTATTATAGGCCTCTTCATTTGTTAATCAGAATGATTGAAAACTACACTAGTAATCAGTATTGTATCAGGGTTATTTGTACTGCTAAACCATTAAATCAAGAAAATGAAAATTTATTTTCAAAACAATTTAAACATGTTTTTAGAACTGTAGTACATGTACCATTAATTGACAAGGTATTAATTAAATTTATATATGATAATAGGATGAACTTTATCGATAAACTAATAAACACTATTTAATGAATTTGGCAGGAAAATAGAAAAATAATTATTTCAAAACATCTTAATAAAATTAAATTAAATAAAGATATAGATGATGACTTTTTAATGGGTATTTGTGATAAAATGGATAATTATGTAATTCAAGATCTTATTGATTTTTGTGATAAAGTTTTGTTTGAAATATTTAAGGGTAAATATAATTTTAATTAACAGTATTTAATTTGGTTGTAAGAATGTTTTTATTTTAATAGGTGGATGTGATACAACATTAAATAAAACTGTTTTAACTGACGTTTTTGAAAAAACTGTTCCACTTTCGTTACATAATGTAAAATTATTTAAAGAAAAAAATACAAATTTTTCATTAGTGGGTGGTCTAAAAGAAGCTAAACAAATAATTACCGAAACAATTATTTGGCCATCTTTAGTAAGTTAAAATTGTATTATCTTGTTATAATCTTGTAGTAATTTTGTTTGTTTACTTCATTTTAGCACTCTGATGTTTTTAGCAAATGTCCACTTAAACTTCAGTCCGGAGTTTTATTATATGGTGCACCAGGTACAGGAAAAACATTGTTGGCAAGAGCAATTGTTGGAGAGAGTAACTTAAATTTTATTTCAGTTAATGTAAGAATAATTATCTATAATGTGTTATAAGTCAATAATAAAAAGACATTTTGATTTTATTTTAGGGCCCTGAATTACTTTCAAAATATGTTGGCGAAAGTGAAGAAAGTGTAAGAAAAGTATTTCAAAGGTAAATTATACATACAGTTTTAAAAATGATGTGTTGTTAGATAGATTATAACCTAAAAGTTCAAAAGTAAATACCTGAATAAATATTTATGCTCTGTCCCTTATTATAGTAATTTCGAGTAGTAACCAATGGACAATAGTTCTTCTGGTTTGTCCAAACCCACCTCTAAATAAATTGTTGATAGCTTCTGTTTCTGATTATTGGTCATGGAATCATTTAACCTTATTAAAATTAAAATAATTAAATTAAGCTTCCAAGAGCATAGTACTTATTATAAAATTGGCCACACCCGTCTCCTATGCACCTAAGCTCGCCACCAGAGGTGGCCTCTTATGACTTATATGAGACACATTATAGAATAGACTGATAATGATTTATGTTGCAGATCTGTATTTTTAAATATATGATTTTGTATCAAATAAATAATAAAAGAATATAATGATGGTTTTTTTTTTTTTTGTAACTTTTTATCTTTTATATATTTTAAGAAATATTAATTTTCTGATTATGCTATTTTAAAAAGTTTAAAATCTAACAGAACATGTCTTATAATTATTATTCATTAGGTATATATTATATATTATTTGTAACATTTATATAAAATCAAAATACTTTCCCCTATGTAACTTTAATTTAGCCAATTAATGTTTTTTTTAAATAATTGGCCTTTAATAATATAAATGATAAATGTATTCTATTTACTGATAATTTATGCTAATTATAGCCTGTATCTTAAATTCCTAAATATTAAAATTCATATTTAGGTATTTAATTTCCTATGTTCAATATATATTTATTTTATGTAATTTTCATATTATGATTTATGTTAACAGAGCTCAAAACGCAAAGCCATGCATTATATTTTTTGATGAGTTTGAAAGTATTGCACCCAAGTCAGTTTTATTAGTTATTATTAATTATAATTTGTTAATAATATAAATTATTTGATGTATTTATTTATTTATTTATTATTATTTTTATAATTATTATGCAATGGAATATGCAGTCGAGGTTCAGATCAAACAGGTGTAACAGATAGAGTGGTTAACCAATTCTTAACCCAGTTAGATGGTGTTGACACATTTGAAGGTGTATGGGTAATTGCAGCTACTTCTCGTCCAGATCTTGTTGATCAGGCATTGTTAAGGCCTGGTCGAATTGGGGTCAAACTACATTGCCCGATTCCGACAATGGTAAGATTATTTTATATTAACCGAAACTGACACTTTAATGATAATATATAGTTGTGTTCTTAAATGGAAAATTGTTTTTGAACCAGAAATATATATCTGCATTATCCAAACATAACAAATAAGCTTAAATGTAATTTTGTTTACTCCTTTAAGCCTTAATGTATTTCTGTAATAACTATAATAATTATATGATAATTATTTATTATTTTTTTTTATATTTTATACATTTTATTTATGTTTATAAAATTTAACTTTATGTTGAAATTCTTAATGAAAAAAGCTAATATTCACTTTTTTATTTTTAGAGTGATAGAGAAGAAATATTACGAGTACTGTGTAACAAAGTTAATTTATCTAAAGATATTGATTTACATATTGTTGCTACTGAAACAAACAACTATACTGGCGCAGATTTAAACGGACTATTATATTCAACACTTTCAATTGCAGAAAAAAAATTATTGAAACGTATGTAAAACATTTCATTGATAAATCTTATATATATATGAAAATCTCTTATCACAATATTTTGTCCACAATGAACATCAAAACTACATAATCGGTATTGATAAAATTTTGCTCAATGTGTGTAATTTGGTCCAACTTAAGAGGTAGGATAGTTTTCATCTTGACTAATGACCTCAATATTTTTTTATTACAAATTAAATGTTAATTATAGAACAAGGGGTTGTAATTATTTGTAAGTTCCATACATTTCTAACAGTTTATGTAAATACAATATTTAAAAGCGAATGTTTGTCTGTTTGTTTGTTATGTTTTTCTAAACTACTGAACCAATTTTGATGAATTTTAATATAGAAATAGGTGAAATCTTGGAGAAAAACATACAGTTGAGTTTCAAAAACTCGAAACTCAAGAAGAATAAACATAAATTTTACTTACGTATTTTTCAATTTATATATCTCAAACACAAATTAAAAAAAACTTCAAATGGAAAAATAAAAATTTGAATTATCGAGACTTGACTGTTTATCCTAACTGCTAATATATCTTATCAGTTTTGCCATCTATCTATCTATCTATCTATATATATATATATGTATGTATAATTGAAATTCTGTTCATGAGGAAGCGCATAACATGAAAATAGATGGACCGATTAGGTACATTATTTTAAATGTTCGTAATAGTCCAAATAAAGTTTTTATGAGGAGAAAAATTGGAAAAGTTGTCAGGAATATTGAAAAATTCTGAAAAAACTGAAAGTGCTTTTTTAGATGAGATTTATGTATAATCTCTGTTTATTTATAGGGTTGCCATTGGTTATATATTTTGTCACTATTATAGTTAATAGAAATATGGATTGTACATTTTGTTAAAAATAAATTTATAAAAAATAACAAAATCTTGGCACTGGCCACCGTCACAATGTTTTTCATTGTTTTATTTTTTTTATATCTCTAATTCTGATTTGACTTGTTTTACGCACCTCGTAGGGTCATCAATATCTGATAATATACTGTCCATTACAGTTAGATTGCTACCTGGGTGGCTTAATTGCATGTAAATTACTTGAGGTTAATTTTAATTTAATCTTTGGCTCAAGCAACCCCGGGTAGGACAACTAATTATATTAGTATATATATATATTTATATTTATATAAAAGAAAACTTCATTCAAAAATAAGTAATAAAAAAAAACTAGAGTTGTTTCATCTAGATTCCACATAATCTAAAAAATCTACTAACATATAATATCATCTATAAATATTAATAAACTTCCCTTTTTTGTTTGTAATGCATTTGCTAAATAAATATTATACATCCTTTTTTGAATCTAGAATTCTCTTTTAAACAATAAAGGTATTTTTGTTTTGCTGGTAATCCGATTTAATACAACTATTATCCATAAAATCAATGATAATAAATAATAATATATCTGCATGTATCTTAAAATATAGTATAATATAATTACTGGCAATAAAACTCATAACCATAGAAATATATTAAATGACAACAAAATAAATTATAAAAGAATATTTTTATATTTTGTATTGTTTAATTTTTATTTTTTAGTTCATTATTAATACAATATCTTATAACTTAATAATATTTTGTACATCAAACATTTCTAAGAATTGTGAATACAGTAGAATCCGCTTAATTGGGACACATCGGGCAGTGACTTATTTGTCCCCATTATTCGACTGTCCCGATTAACCGAATAACTAATAAACAGATACATACGTAATAACTTTATTTAAAAAATACATACATACACACTTAATTCTTACTTTATTTAAAAATTACATATGTATTATTATTATTAATATTATTAGCAGTTGTACATTATACATATTTACTATTTAGTATTATTATATCGTAAATTAATTAGATTATTATTTTATTACATATAGATATTTATGATACATTAATTGATTAACATACTTATATTTATATTTTGTTAAGCTGCAGAAAATCGTTCATTGTTCTTTAATTTAATTTATCAAAACTTTGTTTTTTGATAAAATCTGCACAAACGTCTAGGGAAGTTGTTGGTGCATTTCCGTTTTCATTTTGCATAAAATATAGTCTCAGCTGATCAATGCACTTTTCTGCTTCTCTTGTAATTTTGACGGGCTGAACGTCATAGTCATCGTTATCGCTTTCTTCATTTTACAGACTTCTTTCAGTAATTTCATCGAGAATATGATCGTAATTTTCATTTTCATTGAAACACTGCACACCATCATCAATTTTTATAAATAACTCCCCATTTCCTACGCATTGCGCTACGTCATTTTCAATAGAAACAATAGGAGGAATATGTAGATCAATCAGTGGTCTGAAACCGCAATGTGCAAAACAACGCTGAATCGTTACAGACGACACTTTCTCCAGCTGTCAGCGACAAATTGTATTGCTTGTAGAATGTTTATTTTAGAACTGATATCTATTGCACGTGTAGATGGAGTTACTGAATTATCTTCAATAACCTTTAAAATGTATGTTACCAATAGTCCACGGTAATGAGTTTTTAAATTCTTAATGATCCCCATATCGAGTGGTTGAACGAGAGAAGTAGTATTTGGAGGAAGAAATTCAAGTGTGATATTTTTTAAATCTATCAATTTTGGATGTGGTCCAGCATTATCAACAATCAATAAAATTTTCCTTGATTGTTTTCCAAGCTCTTTGTCCCAGTCTTTCAACCACGATGTAAATATTTCTGCTGTCATCCATGAATTTTTATTCGCTAAATAAGAAACAGGTAAGTTTGTTATTTTTATATTTTTAAAACATCTTGGCTTTGCGGATTTTCCAATTATCAACAGTTTTTTTTATCTGTGCTTGCCATATTACAACAACATAAAACTGTTATGCGATCCATAGCTTTTTTTGATCCTTCAAGTGTTTCACGTTTATAGCACAAAGAACCATCCGGAGTCGCTCGGTAGAATAACCCAGTTTCATCAATATTATAAATGTCCTGAGGAGAAAATGTTTTAAGAATTTTCGGTAATTTAGCTAAAGATCATTCATTAGCACTAGATTTGTATTATGTATTTCTATTATTCATTAGCACTAGATTTGATATTGTATCAGCACTAGATTTTTCTCCGTGAAACCGCTTGAATTTAATGTTATGCCTATCCTTCCACCGACTTATCCAACCTTCTGTGGCCTTAAAATCACTATGTCCAATTTTTTGAGCAAAAAATTCAGCTTTCTGCTCTAACATGGGACTCGAAATACGAACACCACGTTCTGTAACAGCAGAAAACCATTCGTTCATAGCTTTGTCTACTTCGGGATCTTTGCCTTCTCGTTTTCTTTTTCTGTTTACAAGTGCACTTTTGTTGTCGTTTAATTTTTCATATTGTTCACGAATAGCTATTTCATTATTTTTCAATTGGTTTAGTACCGATTTAGACGTGCCTATTAATTTTTCTAACTTACGAAGACTAGTATGAAGTTGAACCTTAATTTTATCCAGTATAGAAATTTTTTCAATCAATGTTAAATCTTTACGTGACATAATATTGTTACGTGCTAACACAAACTGGGATTAATAAAAACGCACATAACATTAATACACATCGACGAAAGAACGTGAACTAAAGGTTTTCGATTTTGTACGTAGGCTAGTTGACTCTTATCGTGGTAATAGAAAAAAATGATTAACATAATTGACGTAAGATATATGTACATTACCTGTATGTACATTATATGTACATATACGTGCGTATATAAAATATAATAGAGCGTAAAGATAAGATAATTACAGTTTCGATAAGAAAATAGATAATTTAGGCCAAAATATCTAGTTAAACGATTTTATTTTTGTCCCTTATAACCGATGGTTTGTCCCGGATAAACGAAGTTAAATTTGACTAAAAAGCTAATTTTAATTCATTCTTATGAACCTAAGTTTTATTTTATATGGGCCATCATAGATTTCTAAAGATAATTTTAGAACACTTTATAATCCCCATTGTGTTTGTCCATCCGCTTGTCCGTTAGTTATCAGTACATAGTCATGATATTTATTTATTGTGCGTAGTTATTGTATATAATTATGATCAAGTTGTTTTTGATGTCAAAGACCAAAAAATAAATACAAATTTTTTACAGGCGGATTTTATTTGAATAATTATTATGTGTTTTGCTACATGGCTTGATTCTTCTTCAGTTAAGCACTTTGTGATATACGACATTTTTCATTTTGTTATCAAGTGCAAGAACAATTAAAGCGGATGGTTTACCGACACGTGAACATGCCACGTACAATTATTCATGAGAAAAACATTTATTTTCTAAATTCAAACCACAAACACTCAAGGATTGCCTTTGTGATTTGTTAGTCGTCATGGTGAATGCAAGACGAATCGAAAATTGAATTCATTTTAACTCAAAGGTTATATTGATTGAGATCATCGGAGTCCTCGGAATGAGAACTTCTTCACCTTTTTATTTTCCTTTGATTATTGTCGCGGGAATCGCATTGTTAATTAGTTTTATTATTACCAAACGCGTTCCATTACATAGTTTTGGTTGGTTTAGATTTATGACTACTGAGCCCACCTTTAGTTGTAAATTGTGCGATGGTAAGCACGACATATTCAAGGAGTTTAAAAATTCTGTTGGATAGTTTGTGGCTTTGTCTTCGTTTGTTACACAATCAATATGTTTGAATGAATATAGAGTACCAACGATTTGATTTTAAAATCAAATTGCAAAGATTAAGTGATTCACATTCTTATTCTTAATCGCTAAAATTACCCGCACACTCAACCATTCGTTATTTTTGTAGTTAGCAATGATGTCGGAAATACTTTGTTAATGAGCTCGTCTTTCGATGAGTCAAAATTGCAAAAATTCGGAGGAAATGAAATCAATCCGCTCGATTTGTCGATAGGAATACGGCTTTTACCGATAATCAACAATTGTTTGTAGATATTTTGAGCATAGAATCATTCAGCAACGCAACTCTCATGTTTTCTGACAGCTGAAGTTTATTCACATACCATTCCAACGCAGTTTTAAACAGCCTAACCAATGCATGGTTTTCATGAAGTAGTTTTTGCAGATCATAAAGCATTTCTTTTTTCGTTGTTGTGTTTATTTGTTGATGTCGATTAACTTGTTCCTCCATATTATCCACGAAGTAAATTTGTAAAAACGTATGCTGTGCATCTTCCAACAGGTTACAATGATTCAATTCTATGATGAATCTGGCCTTGAATCTATTAATTCGAAAGCGAATTGAGTATGTTATGTTACAGTTATTATCAAAATATTACTTATTGCAATTTTTTTTTTTAATGTTAACATTCCTCATTTATTTAATAGACAAACACAGAAATATAACAAACTGTATTTGAGCAATTTTTTTTCCTTAAATCTTGTTATTCAAAGAAAATTAACATTTACACTCGTCAACATAAATTGCCTGCAATGCCGGATTAAATCCACGTTCTTCGGTAATGTTTACCCCAAATGAAATCATTTGAAAACAGCCATTGCATTTTCGATGTTCCTTAGAAAATGTCGTAAATCTTGTGTTTCGTTACGAAGCAATGAATGCAATGGAGCTCAGGTGGCGGAGACAATATTGGCAATTTCACTTTACCATTAAAGCAATACAATACAAACTTTTCTCTAGCAAACTTGAATGCGCCACAATTTCCACAAACAACGTTCATTTTAACAATGTGAATGAATGGATGCAAGCTATAATCAATTGTGCAATCTTATATAAACTCTTCTCGATTCAAATCAACATTTGTAGCATTTCTTCTAGCGCTTCGAAGATAATCTCGTTAATCTGTACGATAAGCTCAAATATTTCTCATTGCCAACTGAGCCGTTTCACGGGCTGTCTCTCTTTGCTCTTTTGTTTGAGAAGCACGAAGTCTAGCCATAATATCGCGGCTCTCTTCTCTTGCGATTTTTTGTCCTTCATTGAGTTGATTCAGTGTTACAAAGCCTAATTGCATAACAGCTTTTTTTAGAAATATTACATGTTCTGAGTCGCAGCAATTGTATCTATAACGAAAACAAATTCACTGAAAAAACAAAATGGAACGCGAACTCACTGCCTCAGCATTTGTAACGTTGTGCGTCTTTTCGTAAATATATACTACGAAATCTCAACGGATAGATAACGTTTGTAAAATAATTATGTTTATCGGTTGTAATGTCAACGGCATGTATTTTATCGTTTTGTACCCTTTTGTCCAATTTACACATTTATTTGTTGTAACTAATTATTTATTAACTTTATCGGATTAAATTTATGCCCAAATCTTGCTCTAATTGAAGACCACCTGAGGTGCGTAAGTAAGTGAAATCAGAATATTAGGAACATGAAAAACTTCGTAACAGTGACTTGTGCCAAAGATTTATTTTTTTTTATATAATAGTTATACAATTTGTAACCATTGACAACCCTATAAATAAAAAAAGACGTAACCAATGACAACCGTTAATAAACAAAAATAGTTTTCAATTTCTATCATGAATATCAAAAATCTTTGTGTAAGCATCTCTTTAAAATGCCAATTTGATAAATTTAATATTTATTATTCTATTCCTGGCGGAGACGAATCCAATAAATTAAAAATCATTAAAATCGGTCAGCTGTTCTTGAGTTTCAAATGGTCTAACTAATCCAACTTTCTTCTTTATATATAGATATTTACTTAGAATTGAATGAAAACAATTTTCTAAATAGGTTAATTCAATAATAGAAAAATAGAAGAAAAGAAAATATTGAGTTCTAAAAATAAATGTTTAATGCTGGGTTCATGAAAAATTAATTAATTTAAATTTATTAATTTAATACAATTTAGTGAACCAATCACGGGCTACTAAATCATGTTTAAGGAACCATTAACTAATTAACTCACTATAAGTTCAATAAATTATAAATGTTTAGTAATTGTTTATGCAACCTAACATAAATATAATCATTTTAAAAAGTTAATTGACCGAAATGATTAATTAATGTTAGCTTTCTAGTATTGTATATTATGCATGGTAAATAAGCTAAACATAATAGGAAACATATTAATTTTCTAAAACTAAACCAACAGATGACTGAAAAATTGAAAAAAAAATGTTTTATAGTTGGTGTATGTTATTTGTTTTACCATGTCGGTCGTTGAATAGATATTTTTTTTTTTTTTTTTTGTAAGACCTAACCTTAAGTTGAAATATGGTATTTTATTTTTGTTTGTACGAGTATTATGAATGTATACGATATTTTATGGTATAAAACCATGTAATATCTTAAATTATCAACAATTGAAACACAGGTTGTAAAACTAATGACCAGTTTCAAAATATCTTAATATTTTCAGGAACAAATTTTTAAAATAATAATAATACAAGAATTTATTTTAGAATTATATATTTATATATTTCATAGAATTATTTTGGAATAAATTAATATTTAAAGTCGTAGTAGCAATTCTCATATACCTATAGTAACCAACAATAATTTTAATTTAATAGAAAGTAGTTATAATTCACAGTAAATTATAATAATATAATATTTACTAATATTTGTTTTAATATACCACTTGTATAAAATAATTGTTTACTTCATCAATTGAGAACGGCTGGGCCGATTTCGCTCAATCTTTTTTCAATTTTTCGTAATTTTCAGGAGATAGATTTTACGAAAGAAAATTTTGGAAAAAAACCCAATCCCGGGAGGTGCTTAAACAGGGATTTTGAGATTTACGATGGAAATATTTGTTTATAAATAGTTGCTATACCACCAATCTCTGTTTATTTATAAGGTTGTCAATGGTTACATATTTATAACTATTATAATTAATAAGAATACATTATCATATACATATTTTTGTTAATAAATTTATTGAAAAAAACAAATCTTCGGCACGGGCAACCGTCCCAATGTTTTTTTATACCTAATTCTGATTTCACTTACGCACTTCATGGAGTCCGCAATCCACCATAAGTGGATTGCCTACCTGATAATTTACTGCTCGCATATTGTCCGTGATCTAATGCAATGGATTGCCTACCTAGGTGGTTTAAATGCGTATAAATTACTTCAGGTTAACCTTAACTTAATATTTGGCTCAGGCAACGCTGGACGGGACAACTAGTTTTATATAAATGTATATATACTATAGTAACACCCACTCACGTCTCTATAGTATATCTCACCATGCCGGCAGTATAGAAAACGATCGATATCGAATCCCCTTTTTCTCTCCATCGCCTCGTTATAATCATACATAATCATAACAAATATTTAAGATTTTATATATCGAGCATATTTTAACCACTAATATAATCACTAATGTTTTCATTAAAAATTACTATAGACAAGTAATAAATCAATCTTGACAAAAACAGTAGAAGGTAAAATGCACTATTTTTCTGACTTTTAATGGTAGGCATTTATTTTTATTTTGGAAAATTCCAAAACTTACCCTTTTAAATAGTATTCAATTTTCGTACTACAGATAGCGCTGCATGAAACTAAAGGAAACTTGTATCCGAAATAGTTGGTACAAAGAAAATCCTGCTCGTGTGTTTTTATTAAAGGACAATATTTAGGCAATATGCAATTCCGTCGTTGCCGCCCATGGCATTTTTCTTAGTCGTAAATGATGATTAAAGTGAATGTTGTTATATGCAGGTATCTATACGCACGCGCCGATGTGCTCACATGTTAACGGAATCACCTATCAAAAATAAATGTGAAAAAAATGTGATTTTTTGCCCAAAACACGTTTTACAATAAAAATTATCACGCATCGTAGAGTGGCTTAATCCTTATTTTTTTAGAAA